>MU159505.1:26206-185379 GCA_015888305.1 Antheraea pernyi | reverse complement strand
TAGGCTCCTAAGAATTGAATTTTTTTTTATAATATTGTGGTGGCAAACGAACATACAGGTCACCTGATGGTAAGTGATCACGGCCGCCCATGGACAATTGCGACACGAGAGGAAACACAGATGCGTTGCCGGCCCTTAAGAAAGGAGTAGGCTCGTTTCTTGAAAGTTTTCTTACTTTGTCACGGATCCCATAATCAGAACCTAACCAAACTCTCATCAAACTACCCTTGAAGTATATCCTTTCCAATAAAATCATCGAAATCGGTTAACGTGATATTGAGTTATTCGTCTATTTGTCGTGTACATACTTAATGCAAATTTAAAACTTATACGGTTTTGCACTGGATGGCGTTGTCGGAACTGGACCAATTGAAATGGGACCACACGGGAAGTACCAGCTTTCAAATTAAAAAAAATAATCAAAATCGGTTCACCCAGTCCAAAGTTATGTGGTAACAAACATAAAAAAAAATTCAGTCGAATTGATGATAACCTCCTCCTTTTTTGAAGTCGGTTAATAAAATATACAATCCACTATAGACCAATATCCCACCAAAAACTCTATGATCTTATTTAACAAGACTATTTTATCATTTGGGCTGTGTTTATAATAACAAGGAGAATGTAAGCTACAGTATTACTTGTAATGACAGAACATAAAATTCGGATAACTGGATATGGCTTAGAAATGCAAGTTTTAATAAATATTATATTAATCGATAAATTATATAGGTCTTCAAATTCAAAATACTCTTTATTCAATTTAGGCTCTGAGAAGGCACTTATGAACGTCAAAACTACCACCGGTTCGGAAAATCGAGAAGAACCGGCAAGAAACTCGATCTGGTTTATCTTTTCATAATACATAACATATTTTTTGATTATTAAAATATAACGACATATAAAATTACATTCTTTTTTGGTGGATGCACAGAGAGAGGCGTCGCTTCCAGACGTCACCAATGTTCACATATTGATCCACCTATATGTATTAAGACCCGCTTGACAGAACACTTGAACTTACTATCTGGCAAATTGGTAATGTGTTTTGGGACTTTATTACAAAATCTAACACTATTACCTAAAAAACTATTACTGGTGTTAGTGAGCCTGAAACATGGAGTGAACATTCGATATTATCAGTATAATTGGTAATTTTAATAAGATTAATATATTTTTAATACTAGTTAATTAAAAAGGCAATCATAGTAAAATTATATTTATTAGAATAATGTAAAAATGTAACCGGTGAAGATTTCACCTTCGTTTTCTTCAGTTCAGAACTTTGTTGGGAATTAATAATACGGACTTATGACATCGAAGACTGTATAATTCGATAAATTGGTTTATATTCTTTACTTTGTTAATATAGGTAATTTATACTGACAGATTCATACACTCACACGCTTACATACACATATATAGATATTTTATTTCATTATGTTGCTGATACCACTTATAATTTCCTTTGTAATTTTTTCTTGTATAATTGAAATCTCTTTGAAATATTATAAAGACAAGTCAATAAATCGATTATATACCATTTGGCGACATTTCAACAAACCTTTTTACTTTTTTTTTAATATATATTATTAGAAATTGAAATATTTTAAAAAATTAAACACATATGAGTAGTTTTATTTCTGTTTAGAACTTGAGAAAAGTGATAATCTCCATAAATACGACAAACAACTCTATTACTACCCTATACTCCTACAAATAAAATAAATTATAAACAGTTTGAAAAACTTATTAAATACGCCTCAAGAATCAAGGAATCTATTGGAAGAATATTCAATTATCCTTGTAGATTTAATTGAAATAGCAAATAGATTGACAAAACCAACATTTAAGTAATTTATTCACAATAAATCTCTGTTTTACAATCGCGTATGGCAATTAAGACGGTCCTTTTATCTGGACTATTGTGTTGTTCCACTTTGCTCCTGTACACTCGACCCGGGCGAGTTTGCGAGATGTTATCGTTTTGGTAACTTTTTCAGTATTAGTGTTCGCAGTAGTATTAAGGTATTGTCACATTGTTAGATTTGATCATTATTACTATAAATAATACAGTAATGCATTATTACTAAACAGTAGAAAATAGATTATTGAATCATTATTCTGCTGTTGCTTATTCGTTATTTGCTATTGTTGTTGACAATGATAATAATCGGATGATTGTATCGCAATTAACGAAAAAGCAAGTGATATGCAACGTTCAATATGTGAAAAGGAGTGCACTACACGTTGCTCGCACTCTAAGTCACGATATGAGAACAAATATTTATTTTGCTACCGTATGATTGTTATAAATCAAAATATATATTTGTTTTTTTTTTTTTATTGTAGCACGGCAAAGTAACTGCACTGTGCTTGATGGTAAGCACAGTATAATCCAAAAACAACGGTGACCACCGAGAGATACGCCCTTCTCCGCCGGTCGTTTTCTTTTAAAAAGACAGATCCCTGACTGGGTTCAAAACCCCGTGCCACGGGCTACTTTAAAGACATACAATTAAATAACATAGTCAATTGTTATTTGTGAAACTTCAAAAATAACTGGTCTGTGTGCTACTTGAACCAATAACCCTCAATGTAGTGGCAGTGATAAGGTAACCCCATAAATCAATGTGCTATCCGACACAAAACAGCAAACTACTTAATAGAAGAATCGATAAGAATTTACAATAACACCTTATATAAAATAATAAGAATTTAAATCTAACGTCTCTGTACCTTTTTCTATACCATACTACTGTACCATAACCATCGATCAACAATAACCAGATAAAGGGTCACGTACAAAATCGAAGGTAAATACTGTCCGCGTAAATATATACTTATGTGTAGCTATTTGTTTACTAAGAAAGGGAGGAAAAAGTTTTAAAACAGTTTTAAGTTCAACGTAATTATAACCATAACACCTAGTACTAAAGTCACAAATGTTCAAAATATTATCTAATACTTACGATAAAACGAGAAAAGTAATAAATTACTCCCCTTATAAATGAAAAGATAACATAAACAACATTTAGTGTGAATTCAACCTTAACATCTAATGAATAAAGTACGTTTTCCTGTTATTGTACGTGTTTGTGTCTGGCGAGGCCAACCATTTGTATCACAGGTTTAAAATCGATAATTTAGTTCAAAATTTGATATTATTTGTTAGTTTGAAGCTTAAAATATAAGTTATTCAACATGTATTTAGCGAAAGTAAAATACTCCGGCCGTTAAATTGCTTTTTCGGGTATTATTTTTGTATCTTTTGAATACACTGCGTCATGTGAAACGTGCTTACATTGGCTGTGTTTCAAACAAACTAAACTAAATAAGGGCACACATTTCAAGTGAGCTGTTATTTACCGAGACGTATTTTTCGCGCCGACCTTTTTTCTAGTTATTGTTGATCGAAGACCATAACGCATATCTGCGAGTAACATTAATCTTGGTTTCATTAAAGTCGATCACTCTATCTAAAGTTATTGTAGTTTTAATGACGACACGACTTAAGTACAAGAGACAAGTAGATAAGTAATTGGACTTAATACATTCAGATGATTTTAATAGTCACTGTTTTTTTACATTAGTTTCAACGTCGACGGAGTCGCGGGCACAGCTAGTTCATAATAAAGTATCATACGTCGCTACGTATGTACGCTACGTTTATGTAGAAATTTTATTGGTCTTTTTAAAACAATAAAATTATTTAATATACTCACATTCATACATACTAAAAATGGAATTAGGCGGACTATGAACGAATTCAGAACCCTACCTTTTTCCATTGCCCGATTTAAATGAAATGCCCTAGTAACTGAATTAAAATAAAATAAAGCGGGTGAAATCTTGAGCCACAGCAAGAATAAAGCATCCAATTCTGTTGTCGTCTAGCTTGCTATGGGACAAGAACTTGACAACGATGCAGATATAATGTGTTGAGATTGTCACGCAGTCGTGCCTCGTTAACACGAATCGTATTTGCCTGGAAATAAGATTAGGTGTTTTGCTGCTAATTAACGTTGATTCACAGTAAAAGTGTTATTTACACTCCTATAGGGTTATTTTAAAATGTTTGGGTTTATATAGTGAACTGATTGATTTTTTATAGTACACTATGTGTATAATACAATATTTACATACTTTTCGTTGTTAATGGAATTAATTTCTAGCATTTTATTTGATTCTAAAGTCATGTATATGTAATTTATTTTCATACACGCGTACTAGTCAATAGTACAATTCGAAAATGTATTTTTTTTTCTAAAAGTAAAAAATAATTTTGTGAGAAAATTCTTGTTATTAGCTATTTAATGTCATTACAATACGATTCGTTTTTGTGATATATAAAATATTGCTCATAATTTCTATGGACCATTCATTATGTTCGAAATCACTTATCAATCACTTATCAAATATCATGAAAACCCGTTGAAAACAAATAAAATCATAGTTTTTTTAAATTCCTTTTTTGTGACTTCTTAAATAGTTCATAATTATCGGACAAGCGGTTTTAATTATTTTTTAATATCATATAAGGGAATCGAACAAATGGGTTACTTGATTGTAAGTTATCACCGCTGTCCATAGATACTAGCGACACCAGGAGAGTCGCAAGTGCGTTGCCAGCCTGTGTTTGAGGGGAGGAGAGGGAGAGGGGAAAGGAGAGATTTGCCTTCGGCGCTGTAAGCAGCAAACACTGTTACTACGTGTCGATGTTCTGTGAGAAGGTGGTACTACCCCGGACGGGCCGACCCATTCATGTTGAAACTAGTAATAGCTTCAAACCTACCTACCTACAAAGTTCAATTCGAATATACAAACTAACAGATCACAGAATTTTATTTTAACACCATATTTGTCATTAATTGCTTTTATAATATAACTATTTTATCTTCGGCTGTTTATATATAGATAGACAGATGTAGACAGAAATGCCACAGACAAAAGTGGAACAAATCAAGCTTTCATAGAATGAGACATTGTAATTAGGCCTAGAGATATGCGTGAATAAATTTATGTTTGACCGTCTTACATCAGTGTTTTAGGCGACATAAAGGCGTTTGGGTAGACTACAATTGAACCTTTGTTTTAATTTCATACATGGTTATTCTATTTATAGTTTGATCGAAGCAACAATCTTTGTTTAAAAAAATTTTTGGAATAGTAACGTATGAAACGTTACGTTCCACTTTGATCTTACGATAGTGTGAATGAGATAGTCCTTTCATTTTAGTATTATGTTTAGCAACTAATCTTAATACTGTTATTGTCGAGTAGATAATATTACAAGTTTCTTGTGATAATTCTACATGATTCTACAAGATTATGGCTCCCTTGTTAGAACTTTAGATAATAATTACTCATATGACCATAACAGTTACGAGTATAAAATTGATAAAAATTTCTGGCTGTTTCTATACTTGGATTTTACACAAAACTGCTCTGGTATATATTTCTTGATTCGCGACGTAAATGTCACTTCTCAAACTAAATGGATTGTCGGCTCAACCAATCAATTTTGATAAAAATGTAGAGGAAATTTCGAGAGGTATATAAATAATGAATAATATAAAAAATCCTAAATTAAATCTATAAAAAAATTAATTCGCAATCGATCTTGTTAAGATTTCATACCCGGAAAATATATACCATTCCAATATTGATAGAGTATTTAACAAACCAATAAGAAGAGTACTTACGCTTAAGAATTTTAAAAAAAGATCATGAAAAATAAAATATATAATTGTTAAAAAGTAGTGAACCAAAAACAAATAATACTTTAAAAAGCGTGATCGCCGTACAGGTAAACTTTAATAAGCCTTTGTGCACGAAAAAAGCGTAATCTTTACAGAAATGGTTCCATTGTTCGAATAATCTATACTAATATTATAAAGAGGTAAAGTTTGTGAGGTAGTAGGAGGTATCTGGGGAGTCGGAGAAAAATAGTCGAACGAAAATGTTTCTTACGAACGCTGCCTTAGCGATGAGAGATATATGATTAAGTTCTAGAAAGTAGTTGTAGCTTGATAATGCCTATTACGCCCAACGAAGTGGGCACGGGTCGGCTAGTCAATAATACTTTTAGAAATTATAATATACTAGCGGGCCGGGCGGACGTTGTCCTGCCTTGATAATAAAAAAAAAATCTAAAATTCAACCGTAACGTCACCTACCGAGTCCAATTTACTACCGGAAATTTATATATAATGACAACCAAGTTTAGAAACGATGATGCCTGAGTTGATAGTGTCTTCGTAGCCCGCTTCGATAGACGTAGTTTTGCAACCTCGCAACTGAGTGGAGCTTTCGATGAAGGAACACATTGTGAAGAACCTATAGCATGGTGGTAGGCCATTTTGAACTCCGTCTGGCTAACTGTCACCCTCTATTTGACAATCTGTCGCCAAGCACCTGTTGGTGTGTTCCGGCAGCTGCACTTGAGAGTCAATCCCCATCCAGGTTTAGCGTGTTTACCATCTGAGACCACATTAACCATCAGATAATATTTTGGTAAACACTAAAACCTAAAAAGTTTTTTTTTATATATCATAGGAGGCAAACGAACAGGTGGCTCACCTGATGTTCAGTGATCACAACCGTCCATAGACACTTGCAACACCAGAGGAGTCGCAAGTGCGTTGCCACCCTGTATTTGGGAGAAGGAAGAGTGGGGAAGAGGTGAGGGGGAGGGTGTATCACGCGCTCTCACTGACCGAACGAAACGCAACAATGAATACAATAAAATAACGAGATTAAATAATTGTGTACAGAATATTTGCGAAGCCAAGGATAGTTGCTACCTAGTTGTATCATAAGCGAATTAAATATGAATTCAAATGTAAAACACAATAGATTCGTGATCTCGGCGGTCGGCTTTGATACATCCCGCGTGGGTTTCAACGAGTGATGTTCCAACTTGATGGACGACCAAAGGTTTGTAAACATGTTGTCTCGGACGTTGAGATTTCTTTTGTACTCCACAGCTTACTGGGTTTATGTGGTCAATTAAATGTTTTCTTTGTAAGAACATTCCAACTTGCATGTTTGTGTGCGGTGAATAAAAGTCAAATACGAAATTTTGATTGTGGGAACAAACGCTTTTGTTGTTTAGCAGTGATAGTGTCCGGTCTTTAAGCATAAAGTTCACGAAGTCGAATCTTGTTTAGGCTGTTTTAAGGGTTGGCCACGTCATTCGTTATTGCGTCGCTTATTGGATTATTTATAAGGTATTTTCTAAATCCCGTATTGCTAGCTACCACGTTTAAGCAAAAAGTGTGAACAAACATTTTATAGCTATATTTCAACAGATTTAATAAAAAATCAGCTTAGTAAGCCAATAATCGTTTTAGTATCTTGGCACAGATTGTCATATAATATCAGGTAAGAATATAGTCCATTACTAAAAAGATATTTTACAATTAATTTTTTATGCCAAAGCGCAGCAAACTGCCTATGGACATCAGAGGCATCATCGTTGTTTTGCCGACCTTGAAGAGTGTGTTTCAATGATTTCTTGAAGAGCCTCATGTCACAACCTTGGGGGCCACTGTACCGGGTAACCCATTCCACAACACTAGCGTGCACATAATTAATGTCCTAGAGAACCTTACGGTTGCGAATATTTTGTTTGGTTGCATGGTGTGTGGATGAATAACCAGCCTTCAGCGGGAGATGTAAGTTTAGAACGGCGATGTGTGTACCATATTAAAAAGTTCACGATACTTTCAGAATATCTTTATATATAAATTTCTTCTTTACGTTTTCACTGAACTCCTCCTAAACGGCTGGGCCGATTTTAATGAAATTTTGTGTGCGTGTTCCAGTGGATCCGAGAATGGTTTAGATTCACAATTGGACCCGGTAGGTGGCGCTGCGGTTGGATTTAAGATATTTTTTTTATTATCAAGGCACGACAACGTCCCTCCGGCCCGCTAGTTAGTATATATGTTTATTTTCAAATACAGCATTTGCTATTTTTATACTTTATATATCTAAGCGTTTGACCACAAGATCATCTGATGTTAAAGAACGATGTGATCTCAGATGATAAGCACGCTTAACTTAGAAGTTAAGCAGCTGCCGGAATACACCAACAGATGCTTGGCGACAGATTTTCAATTTGAGAATGGTAGCTAGCCAGCGGACTTAGAAAAAACCGTATAACCATGTTATGGTGTCATGAAGATGTTTGCTTATACCAAAAGGTCCGACTCAGTTGCTAGGATTCTGACCTACGTAAAGGTGATAGAGCCACGCTGAAGCTATTACTGGTTTCAGCACGAAGGAGTCGGCTCGTTCGGGGTAGTACCACTCTCTCATAGAAAACCGACGTGAAGTAACAGTGCTTGCATTATTGCGTTTCGTTCGGTCAGTGAGAGCGCCGGAGGACCACCTCCCTTACCCTCACACATCCCCTCCCCTAACCCTCTCTCCTCTTCCCCTAAACACAGGCTGGCAACGCACTTTCGACTCCCCTGGTGTTGTTGGTATATATGGACGGTGGTGATTGCTTAACATCAGGTGACCCACCTGTTCGTTTGCTTGCTATGACATAAAAAAAAAGTCCACGGATGCGGTATCCCAACAAGCTATCAACTAAGTCATCATCGCTTTAAAATGCCACATACGTGTCACATAGATTTCCATAAAGTCTATACTATATACAACAGAGGTACTACGAACATTAGTGTGGTCTTTCGGTGAATATCTGAAAAATGTGTGTGTCGATATGATTTGATTAGGAGAAAAACAGAGAAAATCTTAAGCAAATCATTGCTCAGTATGGTGGTCATATAATAGTTGTTTGTAGAACAACCTCTGTTAAATTGGTCCAAGGAGATATTTGATGATGGTAAACAATCGGACCCCGTATCCACTCGACCTATTATACTAACGATTTGTGCATCTATGACAAGTGTTCTTTGATTTTAGTGATGTGCGACGTTGACAGTAATCATCGATACTTTAGAATTACAAGAGTTTTAGAGTTTACTCCGTAAGAATCTATTTTAAATCGACTCCAAAAAGGAGGAAGTTTTTAATACGGTTGTATTTTTAAAGTGAAAATTCTTATGGTACGGCGGGGACAAAATTTCGCGACGCGTTATACGTTACGCGTTAAACGTAAGTTAGGTATGTACTTGCGACTAAGACCACTAAACCAATAATCACTATACATTTCTTATTCGATTTTGAGACGTTCCCTGGTGTATCGTCGCAATTCAAGACTAATAAAATAAAAGTGGGTGCCCTTGAAAATATCCTTTTTCCATAAAAAATAGTTTTCTAAATAGATTTTTAATGACAAAGTTTTGAGGTAACACGCATTAAAAAGAAATAATGCGTGTATGAGCGCGTACAATATAATATAACAATTCAATATAGGAGCTCCTAAATTTAAAAAAAAAACCTGTGTCAGTGTTGGTGAGTGAGTGGAAGCGGAGGAAGTGAAACTTCTTTGGCTTATATATGTTAAATTATATATGAGATATAATTTCATACTATGGTAGAGCCACGCTGTAGCTATTACTGGTTTCAGCATGAATGGGTCGGCTCGCCCGGGGTAGTACCATCCTCTCACAGAAAACCGACGTGAAGTAACAGTGCTTGCATTGTTCTGTTTCGTTTGGTCAGTGGGTCGCAACACACTTGCAACTCCCCTGGTGTTGCTAGTGTCTTTAGACGGTGGTGATCACTTAACATCTAGTGACCCACCTGTTCGTTTGCCACCTTTAATATAAAAAAGAGAATGCTCATAAGCTTTATACAATACAAAGGACCGAAGTATAAATACTTAACGATACTTTTACTCATTTTTGTATACTACTAAGCCCAGACAGACACTTCTACATAGTTATACATACATACAAATACATACCTAGCTCACGTTTAACGCGTAACGCGTAACGAAAAACAAAAAACAACAAAACAAACAAAAAACACTGTACTCGAAGAATAGGTCAAATCTACATTAACGGTCAAAGTCACGGGCAAAAGCTAGTATAGTATGCTATTTAACCCAGTTTGCTCAAACATTTCTATTTCATTTTGTAGGCGCATTTATTATAAGTAGCTGCTATGAAGTTCAAAGGCCTGAGGGTTACCACGCACTTGCTATACATCGAGAAACCGCCTGAGATGATTTAATAATCTGTTAATTACAGAAATACGTAATACTTTGTTGTTGTTATAGCTCATAACGTAAACGAATCCCCCACGATGAAGAGAAAACAAAATAAACACTCCTATCACACTCTATTCGCGTAATTATTTCAGCAGCTGTTTAAAAATACACATCCTTAATTACATATTGGCTCGCTTGCACAACTAAAACAAATGTACATCTTAGTGGGAATAGAACCTATTCAAATAAATTAATAAGGTGATGATCTCTCAAGCATTATAAAGCCTAGATTTTAGCTTTTTGATTAGAAACCTTCTTTAGTCGCGTTGAGTGATATTTCGTAGGTGACAAGCTTATAGGCTCGCGTCACCAATGTCCTCGATATTTTCGTGATGTATTGCGCATGCGTCAGACTAGCGACGCGCAATGTAGTAGGCCTCTGTACATTTAATACAGATATTTTGCACTGAGCTTATATACCTCTTCTTAGTTCTGATAAATTTATAAACTGTATGCAATTATTGTCATAGATTGTCAATAGATGTGAAAACCTGACTACTGTTAAAAATTTCAATTTACAAATTATGAAATGTAAATAATTCAGACTATAATTAATTTAAAAATTCATAAAATAATACAGTTATTTAATTGTTTCGAGTTTTCACTTCTGTCAGCATGACTCATGTTATGACTCAACTTTATTTTAAATATATTATAGGGGGCAAAGAAACAAGCGGGTCACCTGATGGTAAGTGATCACCGCCGTCCATAGACACCACCAACACCAGGGGAGTCGCAAGTGCGTTGCCGGCCTGTGTTTGAGGGAGGGGGAATGGGGTGGGGAGAGGGGCGCTGAGGTGAGTATCACTGCTGGTGCTAATGCAAGCAATGTTACTTCACGCAGGTTTTCTGTGAGAGGGTGCTACTACCCCGGGCGAGCCGACCCATTCATGCCTACTCATACTACTCAAAAGACCTACTCAAAAGAGCACAAAAGAGCAGCATCTGAGGGTAAACATATTGGAATTGAAAAAGAATAGAGACCAACGCGAGATCAGCAATCCATCGGGAGTAGACGCACTCATGCTTGCCTTCAAACTGCTTTCATACACACTGGATGATCCAGAGACGCGAGAAATCGAGAGTCATTGTGACTGGTTTTGAAGCGAATTCAGCCCAGTGGTTAGCGCCCGGGGTACACACCGGCTGCCCCCCCTCGTCCGCCGGACCCGTGCAATGAGGAGATGGGCCCCCCGGCCCATCCCCTCAGGTCCGGCTACGGTGGCAGGAGGAGTTGGGCGAAGCGCCTTCTCCTCCTGCCTGTCCTCCTTTGGTGGAGACGGCCACTTTGAGGGTCTGCCTCGCGGGCCCTCTCCGCCTCCTCCTTCTGCGATAAACGCACAGTCCAAATTACTGGGGCTAGGTCCTTTAAAATTTGCACGCGGGATCTTTTACACTTTAGGTAAGTATAATATACTAGTGGGCCTGCATACGATGTCCCTCTCTGATTATAAAAAAAACCCTTGACAAATTATATACCAAAACGTTCTTCATAAGTCACTTTATCCACTGGTGAAGACTGCTTGAAAATCCGTATAGTAGTTTTTGAGTTTATCACGAACAGACAGACAGACAGACGCGGTAGGGGTCTTTGTTTTATACTATGTAATGATAAACTACGTAATATTAATAAGAGGTAAATATTATTAATTATTATTATTAGTAATATATCCTTTTCTGTATTCCTGATATAGCAGGTGAATGTTTAAAGGGTGACACCCTTCTATCCTGAGGTACTTCATGGTCACATATAAAATAATAATATTAAAACAAATGCTAATAAACGACAAAGAGAACCTTACTTAAAGTTTGTTCTAAAACGTTTAAAAGTATGGGAACGATACTTTTAAATGTAAAAAAATCACGGCCAGATTTAGTGAACAATTTTAAAGGGGCGCTTTTCAAGGTTAATTATTACATAACTGTCAATCGTGGGAACGCCGCACGGTCGAACAAAGGGAAGCGAAGTGCGAGCCGAGGTGCGGGACGCGGCCCGGTGTACGCGACAGGGCATGATTCGTCTATTACACCAGTTCGTTTTGTCGCACTGGAGACTGATCTCCCATCAGCCATGCATCCTCTCGCGGTCCGCCGCCGCTTAGGATTAGGGTATTTTTTATAGAGGTTGTCTTCCTCGCGGTCCGGGCGATTAAGCCAAGACCCTCGGTCCCATTTGGAGCCGCGAGACATGACCACGACACTCCAAATGGGATTACGAGATCGGCGGTGGGAGATAAGGCAAAGTGTCCTACCTACCCATCCGACGGCAGTGCGAGTGCACGCCAGACCCGCCAGCGCCCCATCATCCGCCTCCTCTGCTATTCAGAGGAGTGCTAGACAAGGCGCTCTCCCCCTACCAGAGATCAGCCGCCGACCGAAAAACGGTCGACGTTGCCCAGGGTGCGCCACGTGGAGTTGGAGCCGGCCTTGGAGCCGGCCTTGGAGCCGGCCTTGGAGCCGGCCTTGGAGCCGGCCTTGGAGCCGGCCTTGGAGCCGGCCTTGGAGCCGGCCTTGGAGCCGGCCTTGGAGCCGGCCTTGGAGCCGGCCTTGGAGCCGGCCTTGGAGCCGGCCTTGGAGCCGGCCTTGGAGCCGGCCTTGGAGCCGGCCTTGGAGCCGGCCTTGGAGCCGGCCTTGGAGCCGGCCTTGGAGCCGGCCTTGGAGCCGGCCTTGGAGCCGGCCTTGGAGCCGGCCTTGGAGCCGGCCTTGGAGCCGGCCTTGGAGCCGGCCTTGGAGCCGGCCTTGGAGCCGGCCTTGGAGCCGGCCTTGGAGCCGGCCTTGGAGCCGGCCTTGGAGCCGGCCTTGGAGCCGGCCTTGGAGCCGGCCTTGGAGCCGGCCTTGGAGCCGGCCTTGGAGCCGGCCTTGGAGCCGGCCTTGGAGCCGGCCTTGGAGCCGGCCTTGGAGCCGGCCTTGGAGCCGGCCTTGGAGCCGGCCTTGGAGCCGGCCTTGGAGCCGGCCTTGGAGCCGGCCTTGGAGCCGGCCTTGGAGCCGGCCTTGGAGCCGGCCTTGGAGCCGGCCTTGGAGCCGGCCTTGGAGCCGGCCTTGGAGCCGGCCTTGGAGCCGGCCTTGGAGCCGGCCTTGGAGCCGGCCTTGGAGCCGGCCTTGGAGCCGGCCTTGGAGCCGGCCTTGGAGCCGGCCTTGGAGCCGGCCTTGGAGCCGGCCTTGGAGCCGGCCTTGGAGCCGGCCTTGGAGCCGGCCTTGGAGCCGGCCTTGGAGCCGGCCTTGGAGCCGGCCTTGGAGCCGGCCTTGGAGCCGGCCTTGGAGCCGGCCTTGGAGCCGGCCTTGGAGCCGGCCTTGGAGCCGGCCTTGGAGCCGGCCTTGGAGCCGGCCTTGGAGCCGGCCTTGGAGCCGGCCTTGGAGCCGGCCTTGGAGCCGGCCTTGGAGCCGGCCTTGGAGCCGGCCTTGGAGCCGGCCTTGGAGCCGGCCTTGGAGCCGGCCTTGGAGCCGGCCTTGGAGCCGGCCTTGGAGCCGGCCTTGGAGCCGGCCTTGGAGCCGGCCTTGGAGCCGGCCTTGGAGCCGGCCTTGGAGCCGGCCTTGGAGCCGGCCTTGGAGCCGGCCTTGGAGCCGGCCTTGGAGCCGGCCTTGGAGCCGGCCTTGGAGCCGGCCTTGGAGCCGGCCTTGGAGCCGGCCTTGGAGCCGGCCTTGGAGCCGGCCTTGGAGCCGGCCTTGGAGCCGGCCTTGGAGCCGGCCTTGGAGCCGGCCTTGGAGCCGGCCTTGGAGCCGGCCTTGGAGCCGGCCTTGGAGCCGGCCTTGGAGCCGGCCTTGGAGCCGGCCTTGGAGCCGGCCTTGGAGCCGGCCTTGGAGCCGGCCTTGGAGCCGGCCTTGGAGCCGGCCTTGGAGCCGGCCTTGGAGCCGGCCTTGGAGCCGGCCTTGGAGCCGGCCTTGGAGCCGGCCTTGGAGCCGGCCTTGGAGCCGGCCTTGGAGCCGGCCTTGGAGCCGGCCTTGGAGCCGGCCTTGGAGCCGGCCTTGGAGCCGGCCTTGGAGCCGGCCTTGGAGCCGGCCTTGGAGCCGGCCTTGGAGCCGGCCTTGGAGCCGGCCTTGGAGCCGGCCTTGGAGCCGGCCTTGGAGCCGGCCTTGGAGCCGGCCTTGGAGCCGGCCTTGGAGCCGGCCTTGGAGCCGGCCTTGGAGCCGGCCTTGGAGCCGGCCTTGGAGCCGGCCTTGGAGCCGGCCTTGGAGCCGGCCTTGGAGCCGGCCTTGGAGCCGGCCTTGGAGCCGGCCTTGGAGCCGGCCTTGGAGCCGGCCTTGGAGCCGGCCTTGGAGCCGGCCTTGGAGCCGGCCTTGGAGCCGGCCTTGGAGCCGGCCTTGGAGCCGGCCTTGGAGCCGGCCTTGGAGCCGGCCTTGGAGCCGGCCTTGGAGCCGGCCTTGGAGCCGGCCTTGGAGCCGGCCTTGGAGCCGGCCTTGGAGCCGGCCTTGGAGCCGGCCTTGGAGCCGGCCTTGGAGCCGGCCTTGGAGCCGGCCTTGGAGCCGGCCTTGGAGCCGGCCTTGGAGCCGGCCTTGGAGCCGGCCTTGGAGCCGGCCTTGGAGCCGGCCTTGGAGCCGGCCTTGGAGCCGGCCTTGGAGCCGGCCTTGGAGCCGGCCTTGGAGCCGGCCTTGGAGCCGGCCTTGGAGCCGGCCTTGGAGCCGGCCTTGGAGCCGGCCTTGGAGCCGGCCTTGGAGCCGGCCTTGGAGCCGGCCTTGGAGCCGGCCTTGGAGCCGGCCTTGGAGCCGGCCTTGGAGCCGGCCTTGGAGCCGGCCTTGGAGCCGGCCTTGGAGCCGGCCTTGGAGCCGGCCTTGGAGCCGGCCTTGGAGCCGGCCTTGGAGCCGGCCTTGGAGCCGGCCTTGGAGCCGGCCTTGGAGCCGGCCTTGGAGCCGGCCTTGGAGCCGGCCTTGGAGCCGGCCTTGGAGCCGGCCTTGGAGCCGGCCTTGGAGCCGGCCTTGGAGCCGGCCTTGGAGCCGGCCTTGGAGCCGGCCTTGGAGCCGGCCTTGGAGCCGGCCTTGGAGCCGGCCTTGGAGCCGGCCTTGGAGCCGGCCTTGGAGCCGGCCTTGGAGCCGGCCTTGGAGCCGGCCTTGGAGCCGGCCTTGGAGCCGGCCTTGGAGCCGGCCTTGGAGCCGGCCTTGGAGCCGGCCTTGGAGCCGGCCTTGGAGCCGGCCTTGGAGCCGGCCTTGGAGCCGGCCTTGGAGCCGGCCTTGGAGCCGGCCTTGGAGCCGGCCTTGGAGCCGGCCTTGGAGCCGGCCTTGGAGCCGGCCTTGGAGCCGGCCTTGGAGCCGGCCTTGGAGCCGGCCTTGGAGCCGGCCTTGGAGCCGGCCTTGGAGCCGGCCTTGGAGCCGGCCTTGGAGCCGGCCTTGGAGCCGGCCTTGGAGCCGGCCTTGGAGCCGGCCTTGGAGCCGGCCTTGGAGCCGGCCTTGGAGCCGGCCTTGGAGCCGGCCTTGGAGCCGGCCTTGGAGCCGGCCTTGGAGCCGGCCTTGGAGCCGGCCTTGGAGCCGGCCTTGGAGCCGGCCTTGGAGCCGGCCTTGGAGCCGGCCTTGGAGCCGGCCTTGGAGCCGGCCTTGGAGCCGGCCTTGGAGCCGGCCTTGGAGCCGGCCTTGGAGCCGGCCTTGGAGCCGGCCTTGGAGCCGGCCTTGGAGCCGGCCTTGGAGCCGGCCTTGGAGCCGGCCTTGGAGCCGGCCTTGGAGCCGGCCTTGGAGCCGGCCTTGGAGCCGGCCTTGGAGCCGGCCTTGGAGCCGGCCTTGGAGCCGGCCTTGGAGCCGGCCTTGGAGCCGGCCTTGGAGCCGGCCTTGGAGCCGGCCTTGGAGCCGGCCTTGGAGCCGGCCTTGGAGCCGGCCTTGGAGCCGGCCTTGGAGCCGGCCTTGGAGCCGGCCTTGGAGCCGGCCTTGGAGCCGGCCTTGGAGCCGGCCTTGGAGCCGGCCTTGGAGCCGGCCTTGGAGCCGGCCTTGGAGCCGGCCTTGGAGCCGGCCTTGGAGCCGGCCTTGGAGCCGGCCTTGGAGCCGGCCTTGGAGCCGGCCTTGGAGCCGGTCTTGGAGCCGGCCTTGGAGCCGGACTTGGATCCGCCTGCCGAGGCCAAAACTGAGTCGGTGTCGGAAGCCTCCGACTCCGCCGCACTTAGGTTGCCGGCCAAGGCCCGGTCAAACGACCCGTCGGCCTCCCCCATAACTCCGCGAACGCCCACATTGCGGCTGACTCGCCTTGTAGTCCCCCTGCGAGAGGTGCTCACTTTGGGAGATACCCGCTCCTCCACCTCCGTGTCGGAGTCCATCGCCGCACTCACGCGTTTTTTTGTTATCCCTTTTTGCTCCTGCCTTGCCGCCTCCACCTCCAATGCTTTGGTCGCCGAACGGGTGGTAATCCCCGCCTCATCCTTACTACTTACAGATTTTAAAATATTTGTATAATTTTGTTCCATTTTTGTTCCCACGAGTATGGGGGAAAAGACGGTCCATCCAGGCAGTGCCCCCTGTACCTGGGTAAGCCTAGCGTAACCCGTCGAGAGAGTCGGCCGGTTCTCTGACGGGGGTCGCACTGGAGACTGATCTCCCATCAGCCATGCATCCTCTCGCGGTCCGCCGCCGCTTAGGATTAGGGTATTTTTTATAGAGGTTGTCTTCCTCGCGGTCCGGGCGATTAAGCCAAGACCCTCGGTCCCATTTGGAGCCGCGAGACATGACCACGACACTCCAAATGGGATTACGAGATCGGCGGTGGGAGATAAGGCAAAGTGTCCTACCTACCCATCCGACGGCAGTGCGAGTGCACGCCAGACCCGCCAGCGCCCCATCATCCGCCTCCTCTGCTATTCAGAGGAGTGCTAGACAAGGCGCTCTCCCCCTACCAGAGATCAGCCGCCGACCGAAAAACGGTCGACGTTGCCCAGTGGAGGCTCTCTGGCATCGCACCCCGCCCGTCAATCGACCTAGGTTTAAACACTTATTAATGAGCCGGCTTTTCGATTAAGGAAAACGCGATGAAACTATAGCTTGGTGGTAAAGTTTTTTATGACCCTACGTGGTTAGCTACCATCTTCAAATTGAAAATCAGTCGCCAAGCAACTATGAGTACTATGAGTGTGTTCCGACAGTTGCACTTGACTGGCAGGCCCTCTAGGCTTAGTGTGTTTACCATTATAGACGATATCTATAGTAATCACACATCAAAAAAGTCTAAGCAACATGCGTGATATTACAAATTTTACCATTTATATTAATTAATTTCTAAGTATTTACTCAAACAAAGTGCGTAGGTAAGTAAACTTTTTTGTTATTGACGACATACTGGCTGGTCGTAAAAAAAAAAAAAATTTGATTATGTTTTGTTTTTTTATAAAATATCTTCACGTTACGTTACTTCACGTCGGTTTTATATGAGAGGGTGGTACTACCCCGGACGAGCCGACCCATTCATGCTGAAGACAATAATAGTTTCAGCGTGGCTCTACCACCATTTAACTCTTGGGTGTCTCAAGTCTTATGATGTTATTTGACACCCCTTACACCTCAAAATTTATTCGCTTGAACGCGCTAATCTCAGGAACTCCACAGGGGTCGGCCCTGGGGCCACTCCTGTGGAACGTGGGCTACGACTGGGTGCTCCGCGGCGTGCTCCCATATGGAGCACGCCTCATCTGTTACGCGGACGACACCCTAGTCGTAGCCCGGGGGGGAGACTGGAGGGAGGTGGAGCGCCTGGCCATGATGGCCACAACCCTCGTGGTCAGGCGCATAAGGAGGTTGGGCCTCAGGGTGGCCCTCGAGAAGACCGAGGCCCTACTCTTTCATGGGCCTCGGCGAGGGCCACCACCTGGGGCCCACATAGTGGTGGAGGGCGCCCGGATCAGGGTGGGGACCCGGATGAAATATCTGGGCCTCACCCTGGACGGGCGCTGGCGGTTCGGGCCCCATTTTGCTGGGCTCGGACCGCGAATTGGTGGGGCGGCTGCGGCACTCGGCCGGTTGCTCCCCAACGTAGGGGGACCGGGTGCCGGGTGCCGCAAACTCTATATGGGAGTCGTGCGAGCGATGGCCGCCTACGGGGCTCCAGTCTGGGCCGACGCCCTCGGTGCCGCCAACGTGCGTGCGCTGCGAAGTGCGCAGCGCACGGTGGCACTGAGGGCGATCCGGGCGTACCGGACGGTGTCCTCGGCGGCGGCCTGTGTGCTCGCCGGCTCCCTGCCCTGGGAGCTGGAGGCAGGAGTTCTCGCCGCCGTGTACGAGTTCACGGCGGCGAGGAAAAGAAGGGGGGAGCCTCCGGCTCCCAGGGAGGTAGGGGCGGAGAGACGGCGTCTCAGAGAAGACGCCGTCCAAAGGTGGCAGCAGGACTTGGCGGACGAGCGGTTCGGACGGTTTACCGTAGACGCCGTCCGCCCGGTCCTGCGGGAGTGGATGTCCAGGGAGTGGGGCTCCCTGACGTTCCGACTGGTGCAGGTACTCACCGGACACGGTTGTTTCGGGTGGTACCTGTACCGGATCGCATGCAGGGAGCCGACCACCGCCTGCCACGAGTGCGGCGCTGTCGAAGATACCGCGCAGCACACTCTGTCTGAGTGTGCTACGTGGGGGGAGCAGCGCCGCATTCTGGCGGCGGCAGTGGGAACGGACTTATCGCTGCCGAGCGTGGTTTCGGCCATGCTCGGCAGCGAACAGGCTTGGCGAGCGATGGCCTCCTTCTGCGAGGAGGTCGTCTCGCAGAAGGAGGAGGCGGAGAGGGCCCGCGAGGCAGACTCGCTAAGTGGCCGTCTCCGCCAACCGAGGACCGGCAGGAGGAGGCGGCGCTTTGCACAACTCCTCCTGCCACCGTAGCCGGACCTGAGGGGATGGGCCGGGGGGCCCATCTCCTCATTGCACAGGTCCGGCGGACGAGGGGGGGCAGCCGGTGTGTACCCGGTCTGTCCCTCTATAGGTAGGAGCCCGGCGGCCACCTTCCGCCGGGCGGACCGTGGGGGCGGCTCTACAAGGTTGATTAGCTTGAACGATCCCTTGCCGCCCCCACAAAACGGTCTGTCGGTACACCGTGGGGTTTTAGTCCGTGCGACTCGGACATAACCCACCCTCTCCCCCGGGAGGGTGGCGTATCCATAAGGGATCCACGTAAATAAAAAAAAAAAATGTCTATAGACAGCACCGCGAAAACCGTTTAGGGGTCTCGTCGATGCGAATGTTTGTGTGAGTATGCCGGTACGAGCGTTTATAAATTATTTCAGTGTTAGACAGCTCATTTATGAAGGAAGGTTATAGATTATATACCATCACGCTAAGACCAATAAAATCGGAGTACCAATGAAGAATGTTTCAAAATAGTTTTTTTTTTCTTTTTACAGTTTAAACGGTAACTATTCCACGTGGAAGAAGTATATAATCGTTATATAAAGTATTTTAAAAAGCCAAACTCGAATTACAGAGGGTTAACTTGAAATATAAAAAAATAATGGTCTATCGATAACAGTTCTGTCGCATGCCTAATATTTCGGACCCCTGTTCCACGGTTTGCGCATTAAAATCGTTATTCAATTGAACAGCTCGTATTGTACGTCAATGACGGCACTTTATCTATACAATTTGGCCACGTTACGTTCTCAGATACACCGGTCGCGTGTTTGTTCGCAGTGCGAATATAACATGTGAATTTTTACTACCGTATGCTCGCGACTTGGTCTTCTGAAAATGATTTTATACGAATTACACATGAACTGTCCCTATTCTTGGTGCTCAACTGTTACAAATATAACTCTTTTACCCATTTTAATGTTTGATGGCTATTATTATATATTGAAACGATCCATAACTTCAGAATCTAACTACACCGTTATTTATTTGAGAAACAGGAGGCTGAGTGACTGTGATTTTACAGTTTGTATTTAGAATTCATTTTTGCTGTGTATATATGTATATATATGTATTATCTTTGTTTGTATGTAAGTCTGTATATATGTTTTATCGTGTATGTACTAATATTTATATTATTATGTATTTATTTTATTTTATTTATATTTATATATTTGAGCTCTGTATATGCATTACCTACAAAAATATTTCATTGACAACAATACCGCTGGTTAGCTGGAAGAAAATGCTTTATAGCATTAAGCTCGCCAGTGTACAAACAAAAAGTGCAATAGTATTCATTCATTCATTATAGGGTAGAATGAATACGTGAATGATGATGACTTTTGGAAATGATGCCTCTCTGTGAAAACTATGTATGTTCAAAAAATATGTTGTGTTATGTTATAAACAATGAAAAGGTAAACTGGATCGAGTTTTTTTCAGTTTCTTCTCGATGACTGAGTTCTTTTCATAACTGCTGGTAGCTTTGACGTTCATAAGTGCCTTCTCGGGACTAAAGTGAATAAAGTATTTTTGATTTTGACTTAGTTTGAGGTTTTCAATATCGTAAAGTATCTAAAGAAAGTTCAACAGATTTGAGTGATAAAAATAATTCCGTGACGATTGTATAAAAATTCGTAGATGGGAAGAATGTGTACAAGCGTGTGAAGTTAACAGTTAAAATATTCTCAACAGATTTGGATGAAATGTTTCAGAATTTATAAAATTGTGTAAAAACAAAATTACCCGAATAAATATTACGTAATAAAAGGTGTGCCAAGCCAAGCTAGTAAAACTTACAATAAAGTAACTGCTAAGACAGACAACATAGTTTAATTTTTTAATATGTACATATTACAGTAAACAACTCCATTGAACTATAAAATATAACGTCGCTATTTTCCTTTGCGGTGTAAGAAATATCAGTGATACTTTATTACGACCTATTGTATCCATTTTACACCTATACGCAGTAATCATTTGTTTGTGGAGTATTTACTATTTTGTATCTTATATACAACAGTACGTTTCCTTCATGGTACATGTCGATTTTTATTTTGTTTGAAATGTACCATTATACTGTTTTGTATTTAGATATATATTTTATAAAGGTACTGGCTTCTGCCCGCGACTTCGTCCTCGTGGAATAGTTACTTTGGCTAACGCTAATACGCAGCGGAAGCTCTCAAAAGGACAAAACAAACCCCGATATTGAAACATTCTTCGTTGGTGCTCCGCTCCTATTAGATGACATTGATGATGATTTAGATGATATTGATATGATATATATACAGCCTATAGTCTCGATAAATTCGGCAAAAAAAAAAAAAAAACTAATCTCAGGAACTACAGGTCCGATTTGAAAAATTCTTTCATTGTTAGATAGCGAATTTATCGAGACTATAGGCTGTATATATATCATATCAATATCATCTAAATCATCATCAATGTCATCTAATAGGAGCGGAGCACCAACGAAGAATGTTTCAATATCGGGGTTTGTTTTGTCCTTTTGAGAGCTTCCGCTGCGTATTAGCGCTGTCCTAGCTAACTATTCTAAGCTATTCATACATATATACATTTGTGAACCATACAATCGAAATTGCAGTATTCACAAATGAATACGTGTATATCGGATTGAAACGAACTTAAACTATTCGATTCAGTTCGATGAGGGAAAAAAAAAACAAAACCCTCCCACCATGTGTATGTATGTGCACGTGTGTGAGAGAGATGATCTCATATGTGTGTTCAAGTGATGTAGGTGAGTCACTGTATCGCGAAAATAATATCAAGAGGGCTCCGCGCGGGGACGACCTAGGCTCGAGATATTATTGAGAACCGCGAAGTGTGCGGGAGCTAATAGGGATCGATTACAAAAGCGTGGGCGCAACACGCATTTTATAAGATTGAATTTAAATTTACTAACGGTGACGGCACCGAAGTCTAAAAATAGACATAACAAAAATTATTATTATTGTTTGACGGTTATTTTTAGGGGAAGATAGACGTAAATACGCGATTTATTCTATCTTATTTGAGTTATTTATTTTTTAACCGTCTACGAGACGAGGACAGATAGCGGCTATGAAGCCGCGGAGGCTAATGAGCTCAGTCTCTAAGAGACTGATCTCTTGTTCAGCGGCCATACCGGGGCCTGAGGAGGGGGGTTTAGGAGCCCACGGGGCCTGAGGGGCCCGGTAGGGGCGGGGGGGCGCACTAGTCGTGGGTACGGACGCTGCCGGTGCACGAGACGTGCCCGGCAGGTTCGGGAAGGCCTCTCGAGACATGAGAGGCGGAGGTCGAGGACGGGCGGGGGCAGCGGCCGTCTTAGACGGCGACGCCTGCCTGGGGTATCGAGGGCGCTTTGTGCGCGGGGCGCGGGGACATCCGCGATAATTCGCGGTATGGCCCACGCCGCGGCACAGAACACAGCTCGGAGGGTCGGAGGCGTCTTTCGTGCGAGAACACTCCCTAGTGGAGTGGTCGCCGAGGCACTTAACGCACCTGGGTTTCAGGCGACAGTTTCGTGCGGAGTGTCCGTACACCTGGCAGTTGTGACACTGCGAGGGCACAGACGTTTTGCGCGGCGGCTCGACTATGACGCCGGAGAGGCCGCAAAGGGATGTAAGATTAAAAATCGCTTTCCCCTGAGGGGTGCGATCGAGGACAACGAGAACCATATCATATGGAGCCCTGGTGCGCGGAGAGCGCATACGATGAACCTCGCGAACAGGAATCTTCTGTTCCTTGAGGTCGTCTGAAATGTCGTCAGTCGGGAGTTCTGAGGGGACTCTACGGATCACAACCCGTAGTTTACGCTCCTCTTCGAGAGAGTGCGTGAAATAGCCCCACTGGTTGTCCCGAAGGAAACGAGTGAGGTTGCGATGGGCGGTGGACGTGGCTACCTTCACCTGAATACCTACAGCGGTATTCACGGCGGAGGTGTAAGGGATACCTGCCGTTTCCAGCAGGCTAGAAATCTCAACCCAAGACGCTTTGTCTTGGATCGTAACGGGGGGCGGTGGGCGGGGCTTCTTGCCCGAGACTGCGGAACCCGCGGCCACGGGCGAGTCGGGTCTAGAGGGCGCTGGTGTCGCCTTTGGCACTTTCGCGCCATCGACGTTTGCGATCTTTTTAGAGGGCAATTTGTCCTCCGGATCGGAAGGTGAGTTCGGGCGCTTCTTGTTCTTGCGCGGTTTGCGGTGTGTGACGGTGGTGAAGCCATCGTCCGCAGCAGGGGCTTGCTCAGCCTGAGGGGCTTGCTCGGCAGGGGGATCCTGCTGAGCGGGGGGGTCTTGCTCCATGTCGGAGCCGGAGTCGGAGTCGGAGTCATCGCTATCGCGATCGGCTGGGGTTGGGGAGTTGTTGGAAGCCTCGATCTTGGCATAGATCGAGGGAGTGGGCTTCGAGGAGTAAGGGAGCTCGGTGCGATGCTTTGCAGCGTACGCATCGTAATCGTCTACGAGACGAGGACAGATAGCGGCTATGAAGCCGCGGAGGCTAATGAGCTCAGTCTCTAAGAGACTGATCTCTTGTTCAGCGGCCATACCGGGGCCTGAGGAGGGGAGTGGGGCGGGGGAAGACATGTGAAACCTCCCTGCCAGAGGGGCAGGGGGGCGCGCCTTAATGAATTTAACGGACTATCCCGAGTCCGGATCAAAGGGAGCTGTTTAAAACTAAACAAAATAGGAAAACAACGCAAATAAGTACCTGAGCGAGACAGGGGAAAAATAACATAAGACTACTTAAATAAACAAACAATAAAAAGAAAATAAATTTAAAAATAAATCACTGAAGAATTAAAGAAATACGTAAATAAATAGATAAACAAAAGAGTAAATAAATAAATATACCAAGAAATAGATAAAGCAATAAATAAATACAAGGAAAGGTCTCACTCAGTTCCAAGAAAAAGAACGCAGGTGCAGCGCACCTGTGAAGCGCAGGTGTGCCGGATCGAAACAAACAATAACTGACGTCACTAAATCACGAGTATTAAAATCGAACTTAGCGCGCGCAGCCAAACAGACAACCGCTCAAGTCGACGGTTCGATCGGAACTCCCTGTTCGATCGGAACTCCCTGAGATTAGTGCTTTATGATATTAGTATAGATAATTGCGAATTTTCGGTTGTCAAAACACAGTAAAAAAAAATTCGTCAATCGTAAACACATAACCTATAAATTCTATATTATTAATTAGCTGATAATCGCGACTTTGTCTGCGTCGATTTATGTAACAAGATATTTTATATAGAAATGAATAGACAATAAGCACTGCAGCGCTTGTTCCACTTTACCGCGGAAAGAGAAGACACATCGCTGAAAGCACTGTGCTAATGAAAATTCTAGTTTATTAAAAGTTTAATAAATTATTATTTGAGGATATCGTGATACTGTATAGAAAAGGACCAACTGCCACAGAAGTAGAACTATAAAAAAAGTGACAGTCTTAAGGACTGCCGACAGAAGCGGAAACTCAATACTATGGAATAACTGTGTTCTTTTTTGAAATTTTAAATCAATAACAGTCTGAATATTTAAATTTTTATAATTTGTTGATAGACATTATTAATATTAGCCTGTTTTTCACATATATTGGCATTCCGAGACATAACTATATACACTTTTATACAGTTCATTCAATTAATAAAAAATATGATGGGATGCACAGATACAATAATACAAAATATCAATGTTACATATCCACAAGCCGCTATATTAGTACGCGTCGCTAGTCTAACATAAGCCGCGCAATATGGTCTGTCACGTTTACTGGCATGTCATGACGCGAATATATTACGTGTTTGCAACTTTATTCACGGGAATTCTCTGTTTTACACGGAATAAAAATCTGTTGTAATTTCGTCATTAAAATCTATCGAATAGGTTTTTTTTTATTGAGTAACAAATAGTTGATAATATTAACCGTTTAAAAAAATGGTACATACAATTAAAACTAAAAAGTTGAATTTAAAAGTAAAATTAGAAAAATAAAAAAAAGAACAAAAAAAAATTTTTTTTTCAAACTGACTACGCGATGTACCTAATATGTCTTAATAGCTTCACCGGACTACTAAGGCGGACACCGGACACTCAGCCGATTTTATTTGACACTAATTAACAAAAACTTATAAGAGACAAAGAACTTAGAAATGTAAGTAGACTTATTATTATGGAATGTGTTACAATATGTAGCTTAAATATTTCCTCGGCAAAAGTCGAGTAAACTACACTAATATATCATTCATGGTACTCAAACTTTGCGGTAGTCTTAAAGCCACATTTCTCCACAGACCTTGCTCGTATTGCGGCCAAATATTAGTTTACACTTTAAAAAATTAAGTGCTACATCGTGACTGTAACGTTGAACTAATTAATATGTGAAATAAAACTGCTGTCGAACGATAACGAGCGTAGAATGTCTGTTCTCTGTTATATCGTTTAGCGTTATTAACATAAGTTAGTTAGCAAATTAACATTACAGCTAATAAGTGAAAGGTGCGATACAGACTACTTGTTTTTATTTATCGACTAACTGTACCCGCAGCTCCGCACGCGTTTTTAAAAATTGATTTAAAGTAATATAAAATTGTGAGACCGTATACAACTATAGAAATGCTCTCTAAAAACAATTGTAAGTATGACACGCACGCAACTTACATTTTTTTTAAACTGTAGCTGGCAAAGTGACTGTACTGTACCATCAGGTAAGCACAGTACAATCCAATAATAACGGCGACCACCGAGTGATACGCCCTCCTCTGTCAGTCGTCGTTTTTATGCGTAAATGCTTCTTTACATTACGCTTGAAGGACCCCATGTTCGTGCCCAGATAGAAGTTACCGTAAAACTGTGGCTCTGAAGACCAGCGCGCGTGGTTCGGTTGTGAAAAGGAGAGGGAGGGATTAATTTGAATAACTCTTCAGAACACTCGCCATGATACAGACGGTAGAACATGTAACGTATACATTAGACATATAAATACTAACAGTGTGCCAAATGAGGTTTATCATCGGCAACATATTTGGAACCTTAACCCACTATATTACTACCTCAGAGCTTACTTACACTGTGTAAGGAACTAATGAAACAATGAATTAAAAATGTTACTATGATGATATAATATGTCCATATTGTCAATAAGTAATACGTTTATGGTATAATATCTTTTTAGAAAAATCCTTCTATCTTCAAAATTACTGTTAATAATTATAATGTTGAATTGTATACAATGAATGAGCTGAAGTCTTGATATCTTGCAAAAATATAAATCAAGATATAAAACTTTCTATCTGTCTAAGCAGTTTACAATATTTGACAATTAAAATAGTGCTCATTGAACTGGATACAATATTCTTATATGTTACTATGGTGCCTGGGATATGTAGACGAAAGTGCAGTGAATAAAATAATATGGCTGCCAAATTTACCGAAAATACAATATAATTCAAATTACATACATAGATACAGATATATGAATTTCAATTATATTTATTATTTTGAATAACTTGAAACAGTGCCGCTCAAACAGAAACTATAAAGTTAAAGCCTACAAAAAATTGTAAAGCTATAAGATCCTATCAGATTTCGTAACTATATATAATAACCGTAAACATATAGTGGTACAACAATATAATCCCAAGGAGGGTTGATGTTAGGCAGGCGGCCAATCGTAAAAATGAAGCCAAATCATACATCACACAACATACATCATCATACATCAGGTGGGATAAGTGTATGAAAAAGAAGAAGAAGAAGAGTCCAGTACAATGCACATGTTTACAGTGAACAACATATTTTTGTTAAATTTCATGCGGACGAAGTCGCGGGTAACAGCTACTCTAAAATAGAATAACCTAAATTACTTCCTATAAGGACAGCCAACTGTCAGTTAAAGTACAGTGAAAATCGGTCAAACCGTTTTGGAGATAGAACTGCGGGCGAAGCTACGGTTAACAGCTAGTCTAAATTAAAATAGACAAAATTACTTTTAATAATGTCCGGTATATGCCGTTGAAAGTCCCGTAAAAATTGGTCGAACTTTTTAGGAGATAGCACTGCGGGCAAAGCCATGATTAACAGTTAGTATAAATTAAAATTACTTTTTATAAGGTTAGCTATCTGTCAGTGAAAGTTTCGTGAAGATCAGTCCAACCGTTTTGGAGATAACATTGCGGGCGAAGCCACGGTTAACAGCTAGTACAAATTAAAATTACCTAAATAACTTTTTATAAAGTATCTGCCAGTGAAAATCTCGTGGAAATAGGTTCAACCGTTTTGGAGATAGCACTGCAGATGAAACCGCGGTTAGATCTAAATTATCTAAATTAGAGTAGCCTAAGTAACCCACTGTAATTTTAGCTGCCTCCCAGTGAAATTTTCCTCGAAATAGGTTTCCAGTCGTTTAATTTTTTTTTAATTCCTAAAATAATTCTGCCAATCAATATAGAGGTTTTCTAAAAATTTTTTTGTTTGGCAAGAAATCTTCTAGATTTTAAATACCATGTAAGATGACATATCACCAAAATAATAAACGAATACGTGTTATATAAAATAAAAAGTTAACAAACATAATAGCATTGAATAATTAACGTTACTCAAAGGCACTGCTATTTATAACGATTAATAATAACTGTTCATTCCGTCGCGTCAAAATGTAAACGGAAGAATGAAACGAAGAATGTAACATCCAAGCAATAAAGTCCGTTGAATTATATCTCACCTAGTTTAAAATCCCATCGTTGACTGCAACCGAAACGATTCATGTGGTTTTATGCCTCGATAGTGGTGTTATTTGAATATATCTGGACATTAATTTTTATGTGTTGTTAGTTAAGAAATATTTTCTTCGTATTTTCTTCCTGCAAAGTTTCGTAACACGCGTGTGGTTTAGGGAAGTAACATAAGAAAAATGAAACAGAAGTGCGACTGTGACGGATATTAAGTATAAAGTAATGTAACAAGATTGCTTGTTTTTTTATACTTTATAGGTATACCACCGCGTGGACTATTATATAAAAAAAGTGAGTGCGTACAAAATACACATGTCAGAAGTGAAACTTCTTTGGCGAACTAATTTATAAGTATTGTTTATATTTATACAATCAAGAAGAAAAAAAAAGAATAAAAAGTTTTTTTATTTATTTAATCTGCGTTTACTGCAACTGTCGTCACTTCCGTTGCATATCTGCGTGACGTTACATCTGTAAAAATTTTACCCTCATGCGCCTAAAGAAGTTTCACTTCAAAAGAGATTTATATAATCATCTGAACATAATAAGTCCATTTACTTTTCTCTAGTACTTAAGTCGCGTCGTCATTAAAATTACAATAACTTTTGATAGAGTGGACCGATTGTAATGAAACCAAGACTAAATGTTACCCGAGGATATGTTTTATGTTCTTTAGTGAGGTTTTATCGTGAACCCAGTACTTTAGGAGTGATGCGTGTTTAAACAAACAGACAAACAGACATTAAAAACGATTGAAATGTATTTATTCCTAAACATTTGAAACAATTTTAAAAATAAAAATCTAATAAGTACAGATAGATTTTCATTCTTATTATATGTATGTATAGATATAGAGTTGTATTACAATATCAGTTGATGTTAAATGACAATCTGGTTCAAAATAGTAAATACGCTAAAGCTAGAGGAGTATCGGGTTTCAAGTGCCTTTGCCAAAGAAATATATAAGCGCTTTACTTGGGTTTAGAGTAAACATTAAAAACATGCTAAGGTTTCGTCACGATTTTTTTTTGAAGTGAAACTTCTTTAGGCGCATGAGGGTAAAATTTTTACAGATGTAACGTCACGCAGGTATGCAACGGAAGTGACGTCATTTGCAGTAAACGCAGATTAAATAAATAAAAAACATTTTATCCTTTTTTTCTTTTTTCTTGTTTGTATAAATATAAACAAGACTTATAAATTAGTTCGCCAAAGAAGTTTCACTTCTGACATGTGTACTTTGTACGCACGCACTTTTTTATGTCATAGGTGGCAAACTGACAGGTGGGTCACCTGATGTTAAGTGATCACCGCCGTCCATAGACACTTGCATCACCAGGAGAGTCGCGAGTGCGTTGTCAGCCTGTGTTGGCCGAGGGAGGAAAGGAAGAGGGAAGGGGAAGGGAGTTGGGCCTCCGGCGCTCTGATGACTTTTTTCACAGAAAGCCATGTTTCCTTCGCAATAAACGTCATTCGACGTGGTCTCCATATGCTTATATGTCCTTATATGCTTATATATCCTGTTTATATGTTAGTTTATTCAGATTGCACGACGCAACTACTTAACTGATCATTATAATCTAATAAATTATAAATAATATAATAATAATATTATGCTTATTTATGTAGTCCCGTGAAGCAGTGAAGGCGCATCAGCTAATAGCGTAGTCAGCTGGAAAAGTTATATATACACTTCGATCAACAATAACTAGATAAAGGGTCGATGCGAAAAATACGTCTCGGTAAATAAAAGCTCACTTGAAATGTGTGCCCTTATTTTGTTTAGTTTGTTTGAAACACAGCCAATGTGGCTTACATTTCACATGCCGCAGTGTATTCAAAAGATGAAAAAATAATACTCGAAAAAGCAATTTAACGGCCGGAGTATCTTACTTTCGCTAAATACATGTTGAATAAGTTATATTTTAAGCTTTAAACAAAATTACCGAATTTAAACCTGTGATACAAATGTTTGTCCTCGCCAGACACAAACACGCACAGTAACGGGAAAACGTACTTTATTCATTACGTGTTAAGGTTGAATTCACACTAAATCTTGATGTTATCTTTTCATTTGTGAGGGGAGTAATTTATTACTTTGCTCGTTTTATCGTAACTATTAGATAATATTTTGAAAATTTGTGACTTTATTACAAGGTGTTATGGTTGTAATTAGGTTCAACTTAAAACAGTTTTAAAACTTTTTTTCTCCTTTTCTTAGTAAACAAATAGCTACACATAAGTATATATTTACGCGGACGGCTTTTAGCTTCGATTTGTATGTGACCCTTTATCTAGTTATTGTTGATCGAAGTATATACACTTTTTAGGGGATTATAGAAAGACAAAGGATAGAAAAAAAGTATTATTCCCGAGAGATAGGTCAAATCTACATTTAAGCGAGCGAGGCCGAGGAGAAAAGCTAGTAATAAATATTTATAAAACTGGTATGGTATACACTCTCACTATTAGCAGTCACATTGTGGCATTTACCACTGCAATATGAGGCATGTAGTCTAGCAAGACGGCGACGATTTTCGGTGAATTGTAGTTTCTCTGTGGGCACCGTTGTTTTTTCATTACATTGTTCTTCTCATCAAGCATAATGACGTCATTTTGTCATGCTATAAAATAACAAGGTGACAGATTGCATGCATAAACCATGTCGAGTAATTTTACTTTACGACAGAATTCGCATCAACATTTGCATATCCGCCGATAACGTGCAACCTAGAAGGATACTATTAAATCGCTATCTCGTTGCACATCTCTATCGCCGACGTATCGATGTATCGATAGAATACTAATGTCGGTAACAATAGCGAGTTGTCGATTTTACGTTTTTGGCGAACAACGGCGCAATCTTACAATCACTTATATTTATGAGCAATTGGTTAGTTGTGTATTTAATTGTTGTCTTTCATATATTTATAGTTTTGATTAACTAAATCATGAATGTGAGAGAAGATTCTTTACAGGTAAATCGACAAAGATAGCCCAGAATTAAATTAATCAGAAATTTAATTGAATATAATAATATTCTCCTGCTGAGGTTTTTCCATGAGACTACCAGTATGGGGTTCTTCAATAGTGAAGTATAGAGTTTATTACAGGGTCAGCAACGCCAACTCCAGTATTGCAAGGCTCCATAGGTTTCGATGACGACTTACCATACGGCGGGCCGCAAGCCTGTTTGCCACCAACGTGAAGAGAAACGACTAGATTAATTTTTTATAGCTAAGCCCAGTTTTGAAGAAAGCCCACAATCTTATCTCATATTAAACGATGATGTGTGCTACACTAAGGAAAACCGATTCTCAAATGTGTCTGCCGGAACTTGAATAATCCTTTGAGAACATAACTTACGGATGGTAAGTAGATAGTCGGGCCTATGGAAAATCTTTATATTCACACTATATTTTTATCATAATATTTTCTTTGACCAAAAGTTCGGGCTCATTACAGGATTGGAATCTACGTCGATCGATGGGGTTTCCAAACTGCTATGAACTACTACCATATTTCGATAAACATTTAAAAGATGGCAGTATTGCATAGTTTGCACGACTACACCTAGGGAATTAATTTATAAAATTCCTTCCGTACTGTGCCCATCCACGTTATAATATAAAACAAATTTATGTAAATTTTCTGTAGTTAGACATATCTGTTTAACCTGTATGTTATTTCACAATCAGTTAAAAAGTCTATTTATTATAACGTGCAAGAAAACCGCGCCGAAAGGTATAAGTGCGTAACCTACAGTGACCTTGTGCTCTTGGTGTAAGAAGTGATTTGATCAGGCCCTACCATGGGGGTAACTGTTCGAAGGTAATTTGTTACCTAATTCGTTGTCATTATCATATTTGAAAATTATCTTAAAACACTTAGTGGTCATCCTAGAATTACGTAAGTAGAATTGCAGGTGATAATAGCAGAGGAGAGTGGAAAAGGAAAACATGTCATGCCAACTCTACTTAGATGGGATAAGGGTATGAAGATGATAATGATGATGCGGCGTCCGATCTTATTACCATCGATTGATATCTAGATATAAGATATTTAGGTGGTAGAGCCACGCTGAAGCTATTACTGGTTTCAGCATGAATGGTTATCTCGCCCGGGGTAGTACCACCCTCTCACAGAAAACCGACGTGAAGTAACAGAGCTTGCATTGTTGCGTTTTGATTGGTCAGTGAGAGCACCGGATACCAGTCTCCTCTCCCCTTTCCCGTTCTCCCCCTCCCCATGCCCCACTTCCCCACTCCCCTTCCCCACTTCCCCAAACACAGGCTGGTACCGCACTTGCGACTCCCTTGGTGTTGCAAGTATCTATGGACGGTGGTGATCACTTGACATAAGGTGACCCACGTGCCTCCTATAATATAAAAAAAAATGATCCTGAATAAAATAAGAATGATTATGAGAGCAACACACAACCGCGTTTTCGTTTTCCAAGCGTGATATTGTGCGGTGTAATGTCTCTTGTATTTATTTGGTCTATAAGCCCCTCAATTGTTGAATATACACTTGATGATATAAAACGTGACTAATAGAAAGGGGATCAATTAATATGCGTTTATATATAAGATGTCCAATAAGAAATATACACCCAACCCTTAGCTAGATTACAGGAAATTTCTGGCTAAATTTGGAACGCGACATACTTAAGCTTGTCACTATAATATTAGTCAAAACTGGTATCTAATAGACACGTTCAGTTGTTACCTGATTCTTGTGAGTTACCTTACCTTTCTGAGTGGAATACATAAACCGCGAGCAATGCTGCTATGTAGCTGAGGTAGGTATGAAGGTGGTACCGAGATTACATTTTACACGTGTCTGCCTTGAAGATACTAAATTACCTATTGAATTATAAAAATTACAACGGGGCTAAAACGTGCAAGCATTTACAATGGTAACTGGATGTTTCGTTCTGATTATACAGACTATGGTCATGTACAGAATATGAATAGGTAAATGAATAGATCTTATCGCAATGCATCACATATTATCATTTATCTGTATTTATAAATGGAAAAGAACACCGAGAGATAAGGATCTATCGACAAGCACCATAGTGATACCGGTCGTATAACCTGAACTCCTATGTAAAAGGCATAAGTATACTCAACACGTAGACTGCTGAAGAAAACAAAATCACTATCAGAAATACCGATTTATTTTGTTGGAATCGTTATATTTTACACTAAATTATTATAACAATTATTTATTGACGTAAAAACACGTTAATATAAAAAATTAACACTAAACGGTCGGGTATGGTTGACCACATATAGCTTCGGTGGTCATTCGATAGGGCATATTCTCTCAAACGAATCAATTGTTATGGTATGATAAGTGTAGAAAAGGTGTAGCGAAAAAGAAGCGAGGCTTATTGTTATTTAGAACTCCGGGTTAGTCACATCTACAAATAATTCACTTACTTCCCGTATTCGATTAATATTGGTCGACTGATCAATCAACTCATAAAAGTGACGTCATCATATAACATAATACTTGTCCTGTTGTCGTTGCTCCAATGAAGATTATTTCATTTTAATTAAAGCTATATTAGTTTTTCTGGAACTCGTTTCCAAACCTCTAACTGGACAATTGCCGAAACTTATTTAAGCACATGCAGCAAAATATTTACGTGCGGCAGTTAAACATTTGATATACTTTACAATTGGACACTCTGTATTTGTATACTATTTGCAATTAGCTACAAATGCACTGGCTGACTATAACACGGTTTTTGATGATTGTGTAGTGGACGTGACCTTAGTATTATTTCTCATAGGTAATACAGTACGAAAAGTACTATAGAGTGTTACGATCATTCATATATAGCCATCAATTGAAAGTTTAATATCATTGAACTTATTGATCAATTGCTATGTAATCGTTTTAATAGATTGCAATTGTCTTGACCTTGTCTTCCCAGAATCGCGTATTTGCTTAAGAACTCAATATTGCGAATTACGAGAGCCCTATGATTGAATCCACATCACAACAAGGCCTCTTCCAAAAGCAAGATACGGGCATAATCAACACACCAGCCTTCGGCGTATTGGCCATTACAAACTTCGAGAAATTCATAGTTATATATTTTTCCACGTATGGTGGTAGTACAAGAATATTTCTCAGATTCAGGTTTCCTCACGATGTTTTCCTTCACCGTAAGCCAATAGTGTTACCAATTTCAATTAGTAAATGTACGGGAATTCCGAAAAATTCGTTGGTGCATATCGGGCATTTAAATCTGCGGACATTGGATTGATATTGCACCGATTAAATCACTCGATGACGCGATGAATATAACAAATACATTATGTGATTTTATAATATCAATACAGACGCAAAGATGACATTGGTGATTAAGTTTAGTCATTTTTTAACTTAAAAGGTGGCGTTGTACTGTTTTTATAATAGCTTTAGCTATTTTATTATTTTAAAATCCTAGATGGATTTGCCTATTCAAAATTTAAATTTTAATGTTACGTTTTTTAGAGTTTATTTCAAACTCAATTAGTATAAAAAAAAACAAGAAATTGCCATAAAAAGAAGTAAAAGATCTCTCTTGGCATAACAATGAAGGAAAGATGCTCTATAATAATTATGGAAAAAAATTATAGTGCCAGATAAAATACCTTGGTGTATCATTGTAGTGGGGAAGTACATACATATTAAAAATTTATAGCTTCGAAGTATAGTGAACAAAAAACCAATAAGTAACAATAATAGATATCTACAAACTTTACTCTTAATTAAACACAATTGACGTCATAAGTAAATTATATTACTTTCTAGATATTTCTACCCTTCGATTTTAGTCGACACATAAATGTAACACGGTAGACGACACGGTACATGACAGTTATATCCTAGACATTGCATCCGAGCACAAGGAGCGACAAATGGAAGGAGGGGCATTTCACATGAAGCGGACAACGAAAAAAAGGTAAGGTTCTCAAATTCGTTCATATTCAGTATATTTGCACTTCAGTACGTATGAATGTGAATGCATCATTATTTTTTTTCTATCACGTTTATTTGTCAAGTTATGGGCTTCTAAAGAACAGTCACACCTGAAATTCAGATTTTTTGGAAGTAGTTTTACGAATTGAACAAATTTACAATAAAATATTAAACGCAGCGATTTATATAGCAGAATAATCGCTCTTTTTGACAATGATATAAAACTTGGATTTTTTTTTTTTATTTAGACTGGTCCGCTTCACGTGAAATGCCCCAGGAATCAACTACAGTGCTTTAACCATATAAGGACTGAGAATTAGGTACAGAGTGTTTTCTCTTAGTATAAATTTGTTCCAGTTTTATCATTGTACGTATGAATATTTTTTTATTATTAGAAAAAAGTATCTATTACTTCAAGTGCAATATTATTTTATGACATAAATATTCAAATCTAGATTTTACGCGTGAAATTCATCAATACTTGAATTCGTGAATCCTTCTTTAGGTCTCAGACTATATTTCTATCAAATTCCGTTACGATTGGTTCTGAGATTATTCATTAAAATAACATATAAGACGGACTTATTTTTGCATTTTTAATAAAGAAATTCAAATTAAATTCGTCGCAGAAGTTACTTATGTTGTATATATAGGACATGGGATATTTTTATCGCTATGGCGCTCAGCGAAAAAGTTAGGCAATCTTAATTAATTTATTTCATAGTATAAAATACATTTATTTCTGGTGAAAAGAGAAGGAAGCTTATAAATATGTACGTTTAGCTGTTACATATGTTAACGCCAGTTCTCAACATTGGAATAATGTTAAAGATGGTCGCGGAATAATAAGGTCGCGTTTCTTGCATTTAAACTGCGACTTTCACAGTCACAACATACGATAAATCAACATTGGACGTATTATCATCCTGCAATAAAAAAACTGGTATCGCCTTTCAATTGATTTCGACATTCATCTTTTTCTTTTCGTTTCGTCTTCCTACATCACGGTGATTGTCGGTGTGCCTTTCGAAGAATTTTGGGGTCCGTAAGATATATTTATTTACAAACATACGGTACATTTGGAATGAGAACTGTAATCTTACTTTACAATAAATAAAGTTAACAAAAAGCATTAAGGTTTACAAACACAAGTACTTTTAAAACATACTGGGAATTGAGCAAATAGTATCGAGTGTTTCAGATCTAATTTAGTCGCTTTTACGCATGGATTAATTTATTAGGTACTAGCGGGCTCGGCAGTCGTTGTCCCGTCCTGATTATGAAAAAATCCTTGACAAATGATATACTAAAACGTTCCCCATCACTCTATCCACCCGTGAAAACCGCATGAAAATCCGTTCGGTAGTTTTTGAGTTTATCACGAACACACAGACCGACAGACGCGGTAGGGGGCTTTGATTTATACTATGTAATGATTTTGTATGCGCTTTAAAAATATCAGTAAGGTATAACTATTAAGCATGTAAGAACAAACAACAAAAGTCGCATTAGAATATCTTATCCATATGGAAAGATATGTTATACGGTTGAGGTTTTTTAAGGAATATTAAGTCTTGTAATATGTAAGCATATTTATGGTTCAGGTACACGAGCACGCATGCTCGCGTAGCCGTATTGAGGTTGCTTGGTCTACAGAGTTGCTTGCTCTACGCTTGCTTGCTGCACTGAGCGTTAATTCTCCAGAGTGTAATTATATTGGGCGTATAATTATACGTTCATTAAGTAAGTATTTAACCGCTCAGACGTGATAGCAATAAATATATATTTTATCTAAAAAAAATATTTACAAGAAATCCAAATGCAACTTACTACTAGTTGTAAACTTTATAGGTGAGTCAGCGATAAAACTTTTATTTCTTAGACCGAATTAAATAGAGGCGCTTTACACTTAATTAACTTCATTAAATTGCAATTTTAATCCGATTCGAAGTTGCCAGCAAAAGATAGTATTCGATATTGAAGAAAATTAGGAAAATATTTGAAGTATGTATTTGCATTAAAATAATAAGTGATTCTTGATCCCATATTAAACGATTTCCTACAGTTATGTTCTCTTGAAATGGTATAACGTACGAGATTAAAGTCGTGTTTGCTGAATGCTTTACAAACATCTTTTATGAAAATAATAGTGGGGTTTATTTTCAAATATGTAATGTATACAGATCTGAGTAGTGAACTATGAAACAGGCAGATAAATACAAGAGTGTTAAGTATGAAGGTGAATGGGTATGCGAACTAAAGGAGAAGAAGGTGAAAGATATAAATATTGAAATGATAGCTGATACTTCTGAGGGGAAGAAAACTTTTGCTGACGTTACTAAAATGCGATAAAGACTGCCGATAGAAGTGAAAACTCAGAATAATGAAATACATGTGATGTCTTTTGAATTTTCATAGTAATTATAGTGTAACTGACAATAATCAAATTTCAGAATTTGTTTATTAAATTATTAATATTAGTGTACTTTCACTGACATTGACACTAGGGGCAATAATTATCATTTTTATAAAGTCTATACATCATTCAAAAGTATGATGAGCTGCAAAATATTAATATTACATGTAGACAAGCCCCTATACTACGTGTCGCTACTCTGACACAAGCCGCGCATGCGCAATACGGCCGGTCATGCTGATGTACCATGTCATGACGCGAAATTACAAATTTATCTCCTGCGAAAAATACCGCTCAACGTGCCTAAAGTTTTGACTTAAAAATGTAATGGTCCCACTTTTCTAAATCGGTGTGTAGCTTTATCGAAAGACGACTTTGATATATTTATACGATACCGTATTAATATGAACTGACGTCTTCATTTCAAATCGATTGCATATAGACATCTTTTTGTAAGCGTCTTTCGAATCTCGCTCTTGCAACAAAATATACGCGTCCAACGCAACTTTCCATTGCGATAAATTATTTATGATAATTAAAATACCGACATATAATTAATTAAATCAGCAATAAAGCTCTCATCGTTATTTTAAAACGAGTTCCGTATATCGAATGAATGGATTGTAACAGTCGAGTTTTTGCGGACGGTAGCGGCTCGACTTCATTGAATGCATTGAATACTCGAAGATGTTGTGGCAGTTGGCATTAAATACAAATTACACGCAGGTATGTTTTTCATTTTATAGTCATCGTGAGAAACTTGTCGCTTTATCGGTGAATCCTTATTCTTTTTTGCAATAAGAATTCCAAACTGTTCTATTTGTTTGTTTTTAGCTCGCTGAAACATTTGCCAGTGTCATTTGTTTTTGTTTTTGCTGTGGTATTACGTAATAAGGTTTTATCTAGACGTTTCCCTGTACTTCTAAATTTTTTCAGTATCTAAGCCGCCGTGTATAAATATGTAAAATTAAATTATATTATAGCTGTAATTAACAATTATATATAAACACTTTACCGGATCTAATTTACTGTTTAAATTATTTTTTTCATAAAGGCCCTGAAGTCTATATTACTTGGCAAGAGTACAATGTTTTTAAAAGTTCTCTGGCTTCACACGGGAACCATTTACGTATCTACTATAATCGAGGGAAGCCGCGGCTGTTCACTAGTAAAATATAAAATGAATGATAACGCACAGTTGTTTAAAAAAAAGCTATCTAGGTAGCTGGAAGGTTTCAGACACCCTATTTTAAATCGACTTTTTAGTGTCTATTTTAGATACTTTATAAACATTATTTGGTCAAGAACAGTGAGGCTGATAATTGGGGTAATTAAATAATTAAGTAAAAAGAAAAAACAAGATCAAAGACCAATGAAATTAGACAAATAAAGCAATTAGGTGTTTCTCGAACTTTCTTTAGAACGTGTATACAAACTACATGCACATCGGTTAGCGAGAGGTCGGTCTAATTGCAGCGATATTGCGATAGTGCGACGACTGTAAACCATCCGAGTATATAGCGCGATCTCTGAACATATTATACCATTAAAAATAAAAAAATTGCGGAGAACAAAAATGGTACGTCCATTGTTTATATTACAGTATTTTACAGATAAATTCTATTTTGGCAATAGACGGCATTGTTAGGTCATACAAGTATTACGTAAGCACTGATGGGTCCTTGATTTGCTTATTTTTGATGGCAAAGTGGATTGGGTGTCTGGTTCGTTATTATGTCAGCAATATGTATTTATTTAACAGGAACAGATTTAAAAATATTTATAACAATGTTCAGGTAAGCATAGGTGGGGAGTGACAGCGTTACTTACCTTAGTTGAGGGGGACGGAGCGGTCGGAAATAACAAAAATTCTGCTTACGTAATATACGCTCTGCTCAGCCTCTTTCTCATGGTTGACTAATGATATAGTAATAGTTTATAGTCGTATGTCGTTTCCCTTTAATAAAAAAATTAACATTGGATATTTTTTATAAAAACGAATTTATCTATACGAACCGGGCAATTATATCCGGATTATTCGAATACTAACATTGTCGCAGAGTATAAAGCGCGTACAGTTTGAACTTTATGCATCGTGACCCGGTTCAGTGTCCGTCTTCCTTCCTCATAGCCCACAGAAATAAATACTATGCGTAGCTAAAGATAAACTGTGTAGAGGCGTAAAACTTTCATTTCTACACTGCCTACATATCGTGAGTCGCAGTATGGCATATACAATAACATATTGTACATACTATACGCTTAAATACTGTTTTCAATTTACAAAGAAAGTAAAATACAAAAATATAAAAAAATATTATAATGTAACAGTAAAATTTAATTTAATTTAATAACTAGCAATTTCCCTTAACTGTCTACGTTCTTTTTTGCTGTAATAATTTTCGACTCTTTCTTCTATATTTTTATTATATATATCTTCTGTCCGTGTGTATGTTTTTTTTTAATTATTGTAGCGAGGCAGAATGCCTGATGGTAAGCACAGTACAATCCAAAAACAATGGTGACCACCGAGAGTGAATCTATCCATCGCCGGTCGCCACTGTCAAAAAACTGCAAAAAACTGAATATGCACAAGCCGAAACGCGACCCGCGGAAGTGAATCACTATGATGGGCTTTTTCGCTATATACATGGTGGCTGCGACCCAGTCGGGCTGTAAAACCCTACCACCCCGCTTTCGCCATTGTCTCGTTCGTTATTCAGCAGGGTGCACCACGTGCAGGTGAGGTTGGCTTGGGCATCTCAAGTCTTATGATGTTATTTGACACCCCTTACACCCCATGTATGTATGTGACTTAACTCCTCTTAAACGGCTGGACTGATGTTGATGAAATTTTTTATGTGTGTTCAAGTGGATTCAGGGATGGTTTAGATTCACAATTGGACTCGGTAGGTGGTGATGCGTTTGATTTTTAGGATTATTTTAAAATTATCAATACAGGACAACTTCCACCGGGCCCGCTTGTCTATATATAAAAGAAAGAACTGAACAAGACTGGCAGAAAATTGACGGATTTAGTTAAAAAAAAACAATTCAATTTTTCATCACCCTAAGGGTTGAGTTTATAAAATTACTTTAGTGCTCACCTATAGTGTAAAAGGAACGCGTCCGCAAATTTTGACGGCCCTAACGCCAAATGTAACAAACAAACATAATATTGTATATATATTTGTAATTCTGAAATCTAATATTCATCGTAATCATAAACCTACATACCATGTTAGAAGTGTGTGAGTAAAAATATACAGATCGAAATATGTATTTATGCATACGTCTTGTAATAATTCCAGTACAACTGATCATCAATAAATTTTCAGAGAGTCGCTTCTATGTTATTTAATCTTTTGACATCGGCGAATGTTCTGAATGTTTACTTTTATGTTGAGATGTTTATGCTATGGCCGACAATGACATTATATCCCTTATTGACAGTAATAGGCAGTGTTTGTCAACGTATGCTGGAATCTTTGAGGAAAAATAACGCAACGCTTTTGGGCAGTTACTGTAAAGATATTAGCCGGCCTTTTATATACATTAAGTAATGGGTTTTATTGGAGGTAATTGAAGACCGCCTCTTTCGTTCATTTTAAATCGGTCTTTAAGTATTATAGTGGACATTATTTTGCCTATCTGCCTGGAATTGATTGGCCGCTGTCACGTCTCCCTACAACACAAAGATTTGATTTAATTTATGCAACATGTAACTGAAAATGTTCAATCTAAAACTAAAAATAGAAAGAGCGAAATATTAGTAATTGAAACAATAATAATTAATTAAAACGCGTCCTTGGTTGACGGTTGAATCTTAGGTTAGCGGACTGTTGAACCTGTTATCGGTTGACAATAATGGTAATTGGTGTTTTTATTAAAGTTTATTAAGGTAGATTTTATTCGTTTTCTGTACATTTTTATTTCAGGTTTAATTTTTTATATGCTGTATTACTGCCAATGTAGTGAAATAAGCTTCAATAACTGAAAAAGAAAAGGTAATAAAATGTGTCCTTGGTTGACGGTTAAATCCGACGTTGGCGGATAATTGCATCTGTCTTCGATGGACACTGTTTTGGTAATTGATAATTGGTGTTTAAGTTTTAGGTTCAAGTCTGTTTAGGTTGACTTTTCTTTCACTGTAGATTTTTACCTCAGGATTAGTTTTTAAAATATTGTATTACTTGCTTTACAAATTTAATATTTTGGGATGTAAGGGGTGTCGAATAACATCATAAGATTTGAGGCACCCTAGCCAACCTCACCTGCACGTGGTGCACCCTGCTGAATAACGAACGATATAATGGCGAATGCGGGGTGGTAGGGTTTTACAGCCTGACTGGGTCGCAACCACCATGTATATGGCGAAAAAGTCCGTCATAGTGATTCGCTTTTGTGGGACGCGTTTCGGGATCAGCTTGTGCATATCCAGCTTTTCGCAGGCCGGCATGACAGTGGCGACCGGCAATGGATAGTGTGTCACTCGGTGGCCGCTATTGGTTTTGGACTGTACTATGCTTACGTAGTAATTTTGCTGTGTTACAATAAAAATATATATATATATATATATAGAGCACAACTTTTACATTGCGCCGCATGTAGTCTAGTGACAAATGCAATATACTAATTCACAGTTCGGAGATTCTCGGTAATAGTCGTTCCTCGTCGGACAGCCAAGGCGCCTTTGTTCCCCGACACTCAACGCCCACCGCATGACCAGCTCATGATATTTCTTCGATCTCGCTTTGCGTATTTTCTAACCTGCATTTTGTAAGGTAATTTCTTCATCCTTTTAGGGTCGTAACGCGATGTTAGAGCCTATAACGTTCTTCAATAAGTAGACTATAAGAATGCAAAAATCAAAGTAATAATAACTCAGTTGTTAGTGAGTTCAAACATTATGTCGATCGACGTAGGTGGAATGAGTTGTAGCTTTCGCTGAAGCTATCGTGGTGAAACCATAGCATGGTGGTGTAGGGCTTTTTCTAAACTCTTTTGGCTAGCTATCGGCCCATAGTTGGACATTTAACGTTTAGCACCTACAGGTCTGTTCCAAAGGGTGAATTTCCGCACTTCTGATGAACGGCCAGTTTTCTTCTAGGATTAATATGTTTACTGTCTTAGAACACAACGTCATTTGAAAGTGTAATAAATATCGAATTTCATTGGTAATATCAGAGATTAGCGTGTTTAAAAAAACAAGTTTATAAGCCTTATAATATTAATATACATATAGGTATTTGTTTAGCTCTTACTAAATCATAAAATGACTAATTTAATTGCGACTAACTGTGGATAAATTACGATATATGGCGTTGTAGATAGATTTTTAATGGTGGTAGAGCCACGCTGAAGCTATTACTGGTTTCAGCAGAATGGGTCGGCTCGCCCGGGGTAGTACCACCCTCTCATAGAAAACCGACGTGAAGTAACAGTGCTTGCATTGTTGCGTTTCGTTCGGTCAGTGAGAGCGCCGGAGGCCCACCTCCCCTCCCATTTCCTCTCTCCTCTCCCTTTCCGTCCTCTAACCTTTTCCCCGAAAGGGTGGCAACGCACTTGCAACTCCTCTGGTGTTGTTAGTGTCCATGGATGATGATGATCACTTAACATCAGGTGACACATCTGTTCGTTTGCCATCTATGACATAAAAAAATAAAAAAATGTGTTACAAAAAGTTTTTACTTTCCCTATTCTATATAGCAAACTGATAGCTTGAAATGAATAGGCACGAAACCCCTCTTATCTTAATAAAAATGTTGACAGTCATACTGTCTCACTATTGAAACATGTAGACAAAGGATGAATAATCCAAAATGAAAGTGAGCAGAGAGTAGTTCATTGCGTATTTCATCATCGCTTTGTTTAATATAAAAAAAGACGCGCAATTTCATTGATGATTCAGCCTCTAAAATAAAAAAATGTAACTTGCTATTGTGATATAAGTTATTGTCTTGACATATTAGCGTCTAGATTACCCTGTGTTATATTGCATTGAAATTCCTTGTTGAGTAATTTATGAGAGTACTTCCCAGGTTTGGTTATCACCACAGTTCGTCAGGGGGTTCTAACACCCAGTCCTCCTTGAGGGGTCTACCATCTTGACCCTTAGGCCGCAGTTGGGGCCCCTTAGGAGGGGTAACGCCTATCGGAGGAGCAGACGTAGTGTCGATTAGACAGTCCCTAACCCCCGGCATAAAGGTGTAAGAAGGTACCATGGGGTTTTAGTCCGTGCGACTCGGGCATATCCATCCTCTGCTGCCCGGTGGGATGAATATCCGTTAGGGATTTCAACATGGAGGAAAAAAAGGTTTGGTTACCACTCATAAGCTAAAAACTTATCGCCAAGTAATGAAGAATATGTTTCCTCAGATTTTGTTTTTTTGTTTCTGTGTTTGTCTGAAGTAGGTTAAGTGGTATGGTGCGCATGTGCAAGAGAGGGAAATTAACTTACTAAATTAAGTACAGAGCGGACGGGAATTACAATAATTCCACCGTCCCCATTCCATCGGAACACGAATAGACGCCGTGTGGGTTTCCACCCTTATATGATATTCTCGTAATGGTATTTAGCGATTTGCTTCCACATTTATTCTACATACGGCTAAGGAGTGGAGTTCACTCCCGGCGTCTGTCTTCCCGTCATCTTATAACTTGGAAGTCTTCAAGAGCGAACAGGCATCTAGCGGGTATGCGCGATACATCGTCAGTGTCATTGTCGCTCACTACCAGGTGAGATTGTGGCCAAGCGCGTACCTGTTGAACAAAAAAAAGTTGTAGAATTTTTATTGTAAACTAGCTGACCTGTGCAACTTCGTCTGCACCAAATAGGTTATTACCGGTTCCAATTTTATTTCCAAAAATCTTAAAAAACCTAAAACCCGATTGTAGCGAAATTTATCGGATCAGTAAATTTTTGCTTTACCAATTTTTTTATGTCTTCTATGTGTTAAAATCATAAATAACGCAGATGAAACCACGGGTATCACTTACTTATCAATAAAATAGAATCTCGTGCTTTTCGACATTTACAAACGCGTTACTACGGTTTGTGTTGTAGGAGCGATGATTCTTTTCACAAACATGTTTGTACACCTGTACTACGTATAGAAGAATATAGTTAGATATACGATTGTATGCTTAAACAATGCAACGACCGACATCGCTAATCAAGGTCGAACCTTATTCTGATAGTGATTGATTGTTAATCACACATGTTGCATACAAACACTGTTTGCGATGTATCACACGCGTTATGCAATTTTCCTACATCCAATCCTTTGTATAAATACCGACAGGACTAAAAATATATAGAATATATCTTTGTTTTGTTAACTCATGTGGACACTGTTTGAATTATTTTCCATAATACATTAAATTCGATTGTTAATTTTCATTCAAACTTGGTGTGCTCTGAAATGCCTTGACATATGTATAATAATGATTAAATCACCTACTTTTGTCTACATAAAAGTAGTATTTGATCGCGGCTTCGCTCGAGTTAATGTATATTTGACCTCTATGAAAGGTAAAAGCGTGAAAGCGTTACAAAAAGACAAACTCATTTTCATATTTATAATGCAAGTAACGCTGTTGCTTGCAAAATACTGACGAATGTTTATTTATTTATTGTGGGGGAAATATATGTCATTACGTATTTTTACGGAAAGAAAAATAAACGAAATTTTACGCTGTTTTGGCAAACGTCTTCTTGGTTCTTATAATTAGTATTAATAATATATACATCGATCGATATAAGCAAAACGAATCCACGTTTTTATTTAAAGCTAGCTGTTGCCGCGATATCGACCACGTGGAACCTGCTCTACAAAACAGTAAGCATTAAAATCACCTGAACGTATTAAGTCCATTTGCTTATCTACTTGTCTCTTGTACTTAAGTCGCGTCGTCATTAAAATTACAATAACTTTGGATAGAGTGAACTGAATTTAATGAAACCAAGATCAATGTTACTCGAAGATCTGCGTTTTTTTTTATGTCATAGGTGGCAAAAGGTGGATCACCTCATTTTAAGTGATCACCACTATCCATAGACACTTGCAACACCAGAAGGAGAAGGAGGAGGGAGGAAAGAAAGGGAGAAGGGAGAGGAGGAAGGAGAAGGGAGTAGGGTATCCGGCGCTTTCACTGACCGAACGAAACGCAACAACGCAAGCACTGTTACTTCACGTCGGTGTTCTGTGAGAGGGTGGTACTACCCCGGGTGAGCCGACCCATTCATGCTGAAACCAGTAGTAGCTTCAGAGTGGCTCTTCCACCTACGAAATGCGTTATGATTTTATGGTAAACGCAGTACTTTAGCAGTGATGCGAGTAAATACGAACAGACAGACAATTCTAAAATTGATTGAAATGTATTTTATTATTTCTTTACACAATTGCAACAATCAAAATTTTACAAAAATCTAAAAAGTACAGACACTTTAAATTTACATTCTTATATGTATACAAATAAATCTTACAACAAATACAAAATTACTTAAATATAAATATTATGCTTTAAAAACATCAACGGCATCAAATATCTTCTTAAAATTTAAATATAAATAAAAAAAGTGCTTGTAAAAGTTATTCGACATTTCCGTTACGAATCCAGACATATCACTATATAACCAATGACATTTCGACACGAATAGGAAGTACCGGCAAGACGTCACGGAAGCGATTAATTGTTAAAAAGCGATGTTCTAAGCGGTTGAGGCGCGTGCGCAGCGCATCCGTCCGCTGATACTCGCCCGGGATTTTTTTTCTATATATCCAAATATAGAAATGTCCTTTCATTTTGTTTGTATCCGTCGGTCCAAATACATAGTTAAGTCCGATGCATAATGATGTCCTGCATCGCTACGAAAGTATGGAACAGAACTTTTAGAGACGTTTAAAAATAAATACATAGATAATAGAATACAAATTGTTTCAGATTCTATTATAATATTTAGTGCATTTTCTTAAATATGATTCATAAAAACTATATTTAGTAGGTGATAGAGCGACGCTGAAGCTATTATTTATTGGTTTCAGCATGGATTGGTCGGCTCGTCCGGGGTAGTACCACCCTCTCGCAGAAAACCGACGTGAAGTAACAGTGCTTGCATTGTTGCGTTTCATTCGGTCAGTGAGAGCGCCGGATACCCACCTCCCCGTCCCCTCTCCCCCCCCCATTCCCCCTCTCCCACACTGACTCTCCCTCCCTTAAACACAGGCCGGTAACGCACTTGTGACTCCCCTGGTGTTGCTGGTGTCTATGGACGGCAGTGATCACTTACCATCAGGTTACCCGCCTGTTCGTATGCCCTCTATAATATACAAAATGTATCGTCTAAGTTTTTAGTCTGCTTTTTAAATATATTTGTTTTACAACTATGTAACACTTTTATGGAATTGAAGCTACCTCTTTGACCTCTATGGATAAGTATAATGACTTGTAGTCTAGAAAATGCTCTAAAAAGCTCTCTGACAGTAAAAGAATCGTCAAAATCGATTCAGCCATTTCGGAGATTAAGCAGGTCAGACAATATATACTTCAGTTTTCTTGTTTTTTTATCTAAATACCGACAGATAAACATTCAAAGAATGAAATTATAAAGATATAAATAGTTGTTTGATGTGTATAGTCTTCATCTATTTTTAAAATGAACGTATCCTTGCTTTCCGTTCGTCGCCTAGTCATTTTTTCTACAGCATCGTAGGCCAAACTTGCTCATTGATGTATTAGATATATATATATAGTTTGCAATTTGACCAAGTATAGCATTCATAGTTACATCATTTTCACTATAGATAGCAAAGAGGATTATTGTAATTTATAATACGATAGTTAAATTAATATTCGATGTTCGTATCGTGTCTTTGGTTAGATATGCTTGGTCAAACGTGCGCGTGATGTTAACATCTCTAAATCATTGCCACTATCAATAATAATATCGTACAGATAACAAAGAATATAATCAAGATATCTTTAATTGTATTTACACCTTCCCGGTGTTATTACAAAAAAGTGAAATACGTATTAAATACTTGGCTTAAAAAGGTTTCGTAATAAATGCACCGCGCTCGCCCTATCCTCTTTCACGTTCAAGTCAACTTTTCAAGTCTAACCTAACGTAACCAAAGCGAGACAAAAGAGCAAGATGGCGAACATTCAGCGACCGCGGTACATTTAATACGAGACCTTTTAAAGCTAGGGTTCAATACGTATTTATCTTTTTTGTAATAACACCATCCGTGTTCATATTTCTTTGCTTTAATCTTTCGAAATGTAAGTTTAAATCCTGGTAAATGAGTTGGACATTTTAGTGAAGTAAAACATCTTAATAAAACTGTAGTATGATGATAAGAATTTTTTTAAGTTAACTACCACTCTCAAGTCAAAAATCTGCCGCCAAGTACATATGTGTGTTCTGGAAGTTGCACTGGAAAGCAATCCTCTTGTAGGTTTAGCATGTTAACCATTTCAGACTACATCTACTTTTTATGTCATAGCAGGCAAACGAACAGGCGAGTTCCCTGATGTTAAGATCACCACCGTCCATAGACACTAACAACACCAGAGGAGTCGAAAGTGCGTTGTCAGCCTGTGTTTGGGGGAAGGGGAGGGAGGGAGAGAAGGGATAGGGAGGGGAGGTAGGCCTCCGGCGCTCTCACTGACCAAACGAAACACAATGTAAGCACTTCACGTCGGTTTTCTATGAGGGGATGGTAGTACTCCGGGTGAGCGGACCCATTCATCCTGAAACCAGTAATAGCTTCAGCATGGCTCTACCACCACGATAATCATCCTTTTTTTTTATTAACGTGGGGAAATCCCTTATGGATATGCCACCCTCTCGGGGGAGAGGATGAGTTATGTCCGACTCGCACGGACTAAAACCCCACGGTGTACCGTCCGACCATGTTGTTGGGCCGGCAAGGGATCGAACTACGCTATTCCCCTTAGCGTAGTGAGAGACTTTAGCTTTTTTTTTTTCGAACTGAATACGCTATTGACCAAGCAAGGTTTAACAGCTTCACCGGTCTACTAAGGCGAGCGCTTAAGGCACTCAGCCGATTTTATATTGACAACTAGCTCAAGGGTGGGCGGCACACCTCGGCTTTGGCTGTTGCCTGATACATGCAATTCGCGACCTATGTAAGCTAACCTAAGCTAAGCTAACTATTCATACATATGTGAGTTGTTGAAACATATATGTGTACTAAGCATACATACCTCAACAATCCTTATATATATTTCGTATCGGATTATTTTCTAAAGTATTTCAGTTTGATAAAGGGAAAAAATAAAACCCTTCCACGTGCATGTGTAAGCGTGTATGCGTGCACGTGTGTGGAGGTGATATGTGTAATGTTGTCGCAGTGATGTAAGATTTTGTGTCACTTTATCGCGCGAGTAGCGTACTCAAGGGCTCCACGCCGAGGGAACGGACCTAGGCTTGAGCTGCTGCCGAGGGGGGCCTAGTCTGGTGTGCGGGAGCGAAATTTACCCCCAGACCACGGCGGCGTGATCTGTGGTTACGCGGGCGTGGGCGTGAGCACGCTCTGTTTGGAGATACAGGCTGGTACTGATCGTTCACTGCCGTTATTTCATCGGGAACTGAGAGACTTTAGCCTTAACCAATGATGTATAAAAAATGAATAAACGATTCCATCTCTATACTGAGAAGCCGTTAGAAACATATCTAGCTACGAGAGACAGACGGGCGCGCGCATAGGAAGTCATTAGTCAAACCGCACGCGTTGCCGGCGACAATGCTCTTTATTTATAACTGATTACTGCACGTAACGAGGTGCGGTATTAGCAAATTGGTCGCCACGTCAATTTCCTATCAACACACGATTATATACACACCCACAGACGGTAGCAGTTGATCTGCCTTGCTCGATATTGTATACGTTGTATGAAGTTATACCAATACCAGCTTTTGGTGGGAACTTCGCTAGTATTAATTTAATGTAGATATCGGTATGATGCAGCTTAGAAAAAGAAAAAAAAATTAACAAAATGACGACGATATGAGAAAAAAGTTTTTCAATTTTCCAATTTTTTTTAATACTAATAAAAATAGTTATTCTAATTCAAGCGTCGAAGTATAAATGGATATGTATAAAAGACTTCCACCAAATTTCAAAAGAACCGCTCGAATAGAACTTGAGTTATCATGTCGACCAGCTCGAAAAAAGGAATTTTGAGAAAAATGAGTTTCAAGTGCAAAATATAACTTCGGCAACTTAATTAAATAGTATTTAATAGTTACATAGGATTAATCAGGCATCCCTGATCCATACATGATGCCTTCTACTATTTTATCTCATGATTAATACTTTGTGAAGATCTTCCATAAGTTTTATAAGTCGTAATAAACGTTCATCTATTGTTAGATTCGTTTAGATGGACTGAGTTAGATAGGCAACGAGGCCATTATAAAAATCGTTGTAACTTCTTCCAAAATAATTCGAATTTTGAAAATTCCTGTGAACACTGTTCTTAACGTTTTATGGTTGATAGATATAAAAAAAGTGTGTGTGTGCTTATGTACACGCGTTAGAATTTATACTTCTTTGGCGTAACAAGATAAAAATCTTTTCAAAAGTTTTATCTTTCGCCTTATTCTACGTTTGTAGAAAAAAAGACACTAACAATAGATAAAAAGTATTTAATACATTGAAAGTTTTAATACAAACTAAATACAAAGAAACAAAATGTTGATTATAGCTATCTTCACGGTGTCGGTTATTCGTGACGGTGTGCGCGCGCATCGTAAGAAAATTACTCTCATCATTTTTCCATTACGCGCCAATAGAAGTATAACTTCAAAAACGATCGTTTCAAATTTGTATATCAGATTATCTCCGTAAGTTTTCAAAGGCAGGAATATCATTGTTTTGTTGACGTGTGACTGTGATTAATACTTTATTTGAATGTAACATTTTCAAATCGACGTTATTCCATTGCTGTTATGGCAAAACTGGTATTACTACGAGTTTACTCGTATCTCGTTGTTATTTCATAGCAAAGTCCTCAACGTCATGTACAGTTTAATCAATTCAACGTTAAAAAGGTACAGAATATAATCATTTAAAGTGTCAACCGACTTCACGACTATGCAATAATATTGGTAGGCCAATAATATCAATATGCAATAACTTGATATATTAGCAAATTGCACGGTGTCTCGACTCTATATCGAGTGCCAATTAGTCCCCGACTGGTTCGAAGAGCGTGTACACTTCGTGACATGACCCGTATAATGTTTATGCAAATATCACGACCATTTATCATAAGCGCGGCAATAACCTATCTATATTCATACATATCTATATTATATAAAGAAGTATATGTTGTGAGTATATTTGTAATCACTGAAACTACTGATTAGTAGGTGGTAAAGCCACGCTGTAGATAAGGGCCGCTCCTGTGGAACATGGGCTACGACTGGGTGCTCCGCGGCGTGCTCCCATATGGGGCACGCCTCATATGTTACGCGGATGACACCCTAGTCGTAGCCCGGGGGGGAGAGTGGAGGGAGGTGGAGCGCCTGGCCACGATGGCCACATCTCTCGTGGTCAGGCGCATCAGGAGGTTGGGCCTCAGGGTGGCCCTCGAGAAGACCGAGGCCCTACTCTTTCATGGGCCTCGGCGGGGGCCACCTCCTGGGGCTCACATTGTGGTGGAGGGAGCCCGGATCAGGGTGGGGACCCAGATGAAATATCTGGGCCTCACCCTGGACGGGCGCTGGCGGTTCGAGCCCCACTTTGCGGGGCTCGGACCGCGAATTTCTGGGGCGGCGGCGGCACTCGGCCGGTTACTCCCCAACGTGGGGGGGCCGGGCGCCGGGTGCCGCCGACTCTACATGGGAGTCGTGCGGGCGATGGCCGCCTACGGGGCACCAGTCTGGGCTGATGCCCTCGGTGCCGCCAACGTGCGTGCGCTCCGCAATGCGCAGCGCACGGTGGCACTGAGGGCAATCCGGGCGTACCGGACGGTGTCCTCGGCGGCGGCCTTCACGCTCGCCGGCTCCCTGCCCTGGGAGCTGGAGGCAGGAGTTCTCGCCGCCGTGTACGAGTTCACGGCGGCGAGGAAACGAAGGGGGGAGCCTCCGGCTCCCAGGGAGGTAGAGGCGGAGAGACGGCGTCTCAGGGGGGACGCCGTCGAAAGGTGGCAGCAGGACCTGGCGGACGAGCGATTCGGGCGGTTCACAGTGGACGCCGTCCGCCCGGTCCTGCGGGAGTGGACTGCCAGGGAGTGGGGCTCCCTGACGTTCCGACTGGTGCAGGTACTCACCGGACACGGTTGTTTCGGGTGGTACCTGCACCGGATCGCACGCAGGGAGCCGACGGCCGCCTGCCACGAGTGCGGCGCTGAGGAAGATACCGCGCAGCACACGCTGTCTGAGTGTGCTGCGTGGGGGGAGCAGCGCCGCATCCTGGCGGCGGCCGTGGGAACGGACTTATCGCTGCCGAGCGTGGTTTCGGCCATGCTCGGCAGCGAACAGGCTTGGCGAGCGATGGCCTCCTTCTGCGAGGAGGTCATCTCGCAGAAGGAGGAGGCGGAGAGGGCCCGCGAGGCAGACCCTCAAAGTGGCCGTCTCCGCCAAAGGAGGACAGGCAGGAGGAGAAGGCGCTTCGCCCAACTCCTCCTGCCACCGTAGCCGGACCTGAGGGGATGGGCCGGGGGGCCCATCTCCTCATTGCACGGGTCCGGCGGACGAGGGGGGGCAGCCGGTGTGTACCCGGTCTGTCCCTCTATAGGTAGGAGCCCGGCGGTCACCTTCCGCCGGGCGGACCGTGGGGGCAGCTCTACAAGGTTGATTAGCTTGTTCGATCCCTTGCTGCCCCCACAAAACGGTCTGTCGGTACACCGTGGGGTTTTAGTCTGTGCGAGTCGGACATAACCCACCCTCTCCCCCAGGGGGGGGGCGTATCCATAAGGGATTTCCCCCCGTTAAAAAAAAAAAAAAAGATATTACTAGTTTCAGCATGAATGGGTCGCCCGGGATAGTACCATCCTCTCAGAAAATACCGACGTGAATTAACAGTGCTTGCGTTTCGTTCAGTCAGTGAGAGCGCCGGAGGCCCATCTCCCTTCCCCCTTTCCCCACCACTCCTCCTTCTCCCAAACACAGGTGTGCAACGCAGTTGCGACTCCCCTGATCTTGCTAGTGTCTATGAACCGAGGTGATCACTTAACCTCCGGTGACCCACCTGTTCGTTTGCCTCCTATTGACATTTAAAAATGTTGACTAATATACCACTATATGTGGAAGACAGGAATGAAACAAATTCAATCTTATATAAAAATAACAGTGATACAAATTAACTCACACCGCGTGAAATATAGCGGTGATATGAGTATACAACTACCATTTTACAAGTTATTTATAATATCATATGACAAAAATAACAGTGATAAAACGTTCCATGCATATTACCAACGTTACTGTGAAACGTAACCGTTATTTCTTTAGTTATAGTTTTCGTTACACTTAAAATTAAAACCGTAGTAAATTTCTTTTCAAAATATGATTAGTGATGCTGTCATGTCATTTTCTATAAGTGGTTTTAAATTATTGGATTTAAAAATAAACAAGCTAAAATCCGGCTTTCATCTCTCTCATTAATCTCAAATTACGACATAATATAATTATCATTACTTCATCATAAAAAACGTGCATTAAAACATTTTAATATAACATTTAAACTTACAATCATCGTCCACTACACGTGTAGGCTTACGTGTGGGTGTCACCAAATTAAAAAAAAAAAAACTAATTATAAACACATTAAATATATAAAAAACGGTGAAAGTTGACGTCATAATTCCTTAACGTCAATCAATGTGAATGATTCTCAATATTACATGCGGCGAGTCATTTGAGAGATGCGTTTATGAAATTATCCAAGTTGTAATCTTTAAAGGCTTATCTTGTACGTTTTTGATTCGAAATGTCGGTTTATACTAAGACATATATTTTTAAATGGATGTAACATTAATTGGCTTGTACATACTTTAACATTTAAAAGAGATAAAATCATAATAAACTAATAGTTGCCCGTGACTTCGCTTTGCGGAAATGATTTAGTAAATTCATGGAAAATAATTAATGGAATTTACTTGTGGAAGATCGAACAAGTAATAGTATTTAATAATTATCTGTATATAAGATTAACGTAGTAAAATGTGGTTTAATCGATGGAATATCAACGTGATGCCCGAAGGTTCGAACCCCGGCATGTACCAACGAAGTTTTCAGAATTCGCGTACATTTACTAATTCAAATAGGTAATTTCACTATCACTATTGGCTAAAGGCGAAGGAAAACATCGTACGGAAACCTGAACCTGAGAAATGCTCGTGTAGTACTACTGTATGTGGGTAAATTTCCATACGATCCTTCGCGTAGAGGCCTATGTCTCTGCAGTGGGTCTCTGACAGGTTGATGATGATGACCTAGAAAAGCGATTACTTGGCTGAACATTGTCTATTTAACGCTTACACATAATTCAACATGTTCTTTTCTACTTTATAGGTTTAGCATTTGACCAAAATCTCACCTGGCGTTAAATGACGATGTGGTCCATGGTGGTAAACGTGCTAAACGTAGACGGACTGGCATTCAATTGCAGCTGCCGGAATACATCTAGTGTTTGGCTAGAGATTTACAACTTGGCGGTAGGTAACCAGGCAGGCTTACAAAAATACCTACCACCATACTCTGGTCCATCACGATGTTTTCCTTCACCAGAAGCTCCCGCTTATCGTCAAGGATTTGAACGTACGTCCCTGTCCGAACATAAGCCACATAACACTGGTCCAACATCGCTTCACAACAATCGCTTATACAGGGCTTAAATTGATTTTTTTTTGGTTCTCATTTATTTTTTATGCCAAAGGACAGCAAACAGGCAGACGGCCCATCTGATGTTAAATGGTTACCATCGCCTATGGACAACTGCAACACCAGGGGCATCGCTATTATGTTGCTTACCTTGAAGAGTGTGTTTTAATACCTCTTTGAAGAGTCTCATGTCATAACTCTGGGGAAACACTGTAACAGACAACTCATTCCATAACGCCAAGGTGTGCATAATAAAGCTTTTAGAGAACCTTACGGTTGTTGCCATTTTATTGGGCTTTAGGGTATGTGGATGAGCAGCCAGCCAGCGGCGGGTGGTGCAAATTTGGAACGGTGATGGGGGCACCATATCAAAGAGTTCCTCAGAACACTCTCCGTTATACATGCGATACAGAACACACAGAGACCCAATGTCTCGAAATTCGAAATTCTAATGACTCTAGATCGCATGTCAGCTCGAGATCCTCAACAATGATTTTAGCGCATTTTTGTTAAGACACGTACGTTGCAGCGGCCAATCAATTGCACGTGGAAGTGCAAAGTAACGTCCACTTAAATGTTTAATGATGGACATCCTTAAAGTAACGTCTTTATTATTCAAAAACGGTAAAGGTTGTCGAATAATGAATTGTGTGTAAGTCGATATAATAAAGGAATACAGCTCTATGCGATTTCTCGAGATATCTGTCTCAATATATCATCCGTTGTGAATATTCCGCGGTGCGCTACACGTCGTAAAGCTCGATGCCTTTGACTAAATCTCGAACGGGAGGATTTATTAAAGCGAGCGAAGGCTCGGAGTCGATTATAAGTTATTCGAGTTGTACAATAAAAGTGATAGAAACTATTCGGGGTTTAATTTCAATGATAACGTTATCACTCAATAAATAAATAAAACGTAATAGTGATCTGTTTAGAAGAATGTATGGTTCGCAATAAACGTTGACTCTCGAGCAGTCCCAATTCATACTACACATAGTCTTAGTGAGAACTAGAGTCATATTTATAACAGATAATAATGTAATTATTCAACATTTTATTGTGTGTTATGAACCACGGATCCTGAAAAAAAAACCCGAAAATGCAGTCCTCGGGAATAGTCTAAAGTTGGCTAGTTTTCTGTTACATAAAAATGTCAATATAGTAAGCAAACCATAATCTTGAAGAACTTCGTTTTTAACCGAAACGGTGGTGCCGCTCAAGCAGACACTATAAATACCCTACCAAAGCTAAAGCCTACAGAAAAATTGTAAAGCTAAAAGACCACATCAGACTTCGTAACTATATAATAATAATCATAAATACAGTGGTACAATAAAATAATCCCAAGGAGGGTTGATGTCAGGCAAGCGGCCGATCGTAAAAATTAAGCCAAATCATATATCACAACATGAGAAACATGTTGTACCGACCCTACTTATGTGGGATAAGGGTAAGAAGAAGAAGAATAGTACATTATCCGTTATAAATATTAATAATGCTAATGCTCAGTATATGTTATCGCATCGTGCAGACAGGCAAGCATTACACAGTAGTCAATAGATGGGAAAGGAACAGCATTTTACATCGGTAATTTAAACACGTTACAAAACAGCCAATTAATTAATAGCAGAATAACTGATAACAATAATCGTTGTAAATCAACAACAGCGTAATTTGTTATTAATAAAGAACAGTTACGACTATCTATAGCTAGAACTGTGTTCTATTTGTAATCTTATTTGTTCTTTCCTAGAACAAAAGACAATGATAGATTTAATTTGAATATGCAACATATTTCTGAAGCCGGCATATCGACTTGTAGTTCCTGTGGATCTCAGTTGCGGGATCCAGAGTTTGAATCACTAAGGTGCATACACCTGAGGGGTAGACATCGTCTGCATTAGTCTGCAGTCTAAGAGAAACATTTCCTGGAATTAAACCTGAACTGTAAAGAGGATTTAACCTGACACACGTGACAAGGTACTGTATCCAATTCAGGCTCTCACGTATGGACTAGGTATCTTACTAGTTAGGTAGGTTTATGCATCTTTGCTTTGGATGTGAATGGAATGTCTCTGAAGTGGTTTATTCAATCATGGATGAAAATGCCCTCACGAGGCTGTTTATATTATCTTTCATAAGGGTTATAATACCAAGCGAGGAAATTTAGAGTATTCGCTGGCTCTTTCATAAACTCTACCATTAAAATGTTCTTATTTATACCATCCTCAGACTTTGAAATGATGTGAAAGTTCTGACAATTCTAATAATATCCTATGTAGTCGATTCCATAGATCGCTTCCTTGTTTCTGGCTAACGCAACTTCCTTACTATTACGCCTATAATAAATCATGGAGTTGACCACACCCTTCGTTTGGACCGTTATAGGGCAATCTTTACGATCTTGTCTTTTAATGGAGAGTGACGTATTGCATGATACTTATTAATTAAAAGAGAAGGGGGCGATTTCACAGTTATTTGTGTTTAGACTAACCATAGCTTATACTATGGGTAACAAAACAGCTGACAATTTAACAGCTATATATAAAACTGGAAATGATTTTTATTGAATAAAAGTATGTCCTGAGTAATTATGAATTAACAATCGCGTATTAATTGTTGAATGTACTACCATAATAATATAACGTTCGTTGGGCGATAAAAAAGCTATTCGATCTATACATAGAACAAACGAAATTGAATTGTCTGTTTGTAATATCAAACGGCAATAACAATTTTTTACTGTACGGATATGAAAATATATACGGTACTTATAATAAAAAAACATATTTTTTATCTGCCTCCTTCTTTCGGATGATCTCCGAAACGGTTGGACCGATTTTGACGAGACAGACAGCTGATGTTATAAGAAATAACTAGGCCTACTTTTATTTTAGTAAAAAATAGAGTTACGCGAAAATATAATAAACTAAATAAGCATATGAAACGAACAATTTCTTTGATAAAGTATAATACGCGTTACTTGATATATAAATATTCAAACAAACGTACTTTCAATTTTATATCAGACTACCTTCATTTATTATTACGTAGCAATTTAATTTGTATTAATATACTTGTAAACGTACTATCGATAATATCAGTACCCGTCCGTATCTCTAAACGAGTCTAAACGGAGCATGCGCGCGTCCACACCCGCGTAACCACAGATCACGTCGCCGTGGCCTGGCTGTGAATTTCGCTCCCGTACACTTAACGTGTGCCCCCACCCTCACGGCAGCTACCCAAGCGTAGGTTCGATCCCCCGGAGTGGAGCCCTCGAGCACGCTGCTATGGCGATACAGTGACTGAGAATTTTCGTTCACTAGTACTAGTAAACAACAAAATACAGATCAACCCACATTCGTGCAAACATACACATTGGTACACATATGGTGGAAGGCGTTTTAGATTTCCTTTATTTTGAGCCTGATCCTTTATTTTCATGTTTTTTTTTGTATGTCATTGGAGGCAAACGAACCTAAAGGAGGCACCACCGTTCATAGACACTAACAACACCAGAGGAGGTGCAAGTGCGTTGTTAGCCTGGAGGGCGGGGGAAGTGAAGAGGGTCCTCCGGTACTCTCACTGACCGAACGAAACGCAACAATGCAAGAACTGTTACTTCACGTCGGTTTTCCGTGAGAGGGTGGTACTACCCCGGGCGAGCCGACTCGTTCATGCTGAAACCATAACTTCCACGTGGCTCTACCACCCACAAAAGATCAAGATTAAGATTAACCTAGTTGTCAGATACGAAATACACGTTTAAGTTCGTGAGGCACACATGTCGGTACACATGTGTGTCTCACGAATTCTTATATGTATGAATAGCTAGCTTAGTTTAGCTTAGACAGATTCGCAGTGTTGCATCCAAGGCAACAATCCAAGCCGAGGTTCGGCCACTCCGGTACCTCTGAGTTTGTTGCCAAGCGGCGGAGTGCCGTAAGCGCTCGCCTTAGTCCGATAAAGCTGTGAAGGCCCGTTAGGCTAACAGCGTAGTCAATGCGAAAAAAACATCAAAACATATAAAATGTATATGTCAAATTACAGACATTTTTATACTATGTTTCACTTCTGTATTGCTCCATATCTATCTCAAAATGTAAAAGAAAATTCATGCACAGACTAGTAATTTATAGATATAAGTCAATAAAAAAAACATTGTCTAGGTTTTAAAAATTATCTCGAATTGCAAAGAAAAAAACTATAATTTTTTCATTTTTCTTTATTGCTGCACGGCAAAATGACTGCACTATGCCTGATGGTAAGCACAGTACAATCAAAAAACAATGGCGACCACCGAGTGACATACTATCCATCGCTGGTCGCCGCTGTCATGCCGGCCTGCGAAAAGCTGGATATGCACAGGCTGATCCCGAAACGTGACCCGCAGAAGCGAATCACTATGACGGGCTTTTTCGACATATGCATGGTGGTTGCGACCCAGTCAGGTTGTAAAACTCTACCACTCCGCTTTCGCCATTTCATTAAACTACTTAGGTATAGTAAACTTTTTCTAAAACTTTTCAATCAAATTATTTCGAAATTAAACAAGCCTAGAGTCCCTAAACAATGTTAATTGATGTGTGTAGTTAAAATATAAAATAATTTCATAATAGTTTATGTTCAACAGAAAGTTTCGAATCCTTAGATGATTTATTACAATTATTCATACGAGCTAGCATGAGAAATCAATTTAAGATTTGCGTTAATGCGAATAATGCGGATTTCATGATGAATAGAGACGTCGGAGCACATTGTGTGGCGGAAACCGAGTGAAATGTAAGTCCCACACGCCGTACATTAATGTTCTGTATCAGTATTGTAATGTGACCATGCGATTGCACATATATTATCGTTCAAACTACATTTTATTTCTATTAATTAATAGATGTGCGAGGTTACACTTGAAAATAATTAATTATTCTCAACCAAATATTATGTAGCTATCTATGCATGAGATTGAACCACGCTGCATGGCACGTTTTTTTTTATATCATTGCAGGCAAACGAATAGGTGGGTCACCTGATGGTAAGTGATCACCACCGTCCATAGACCACAACGCCAGGGGAGACAAAAGTGTGTTGCCAGCCTTTGTTTTTGGGGAAAGGGAGGTGGGTCTCCGGCGCTCTCACTGACCGAACGAAACGCAACAATGCAAGCACTATTACTTCATGTCGGTTTTCTATGAGAGGGTGGTACTACCCCGGGCGAGCCGAACCATTCATGCTGAAACCAGTAGAAATTTCAGCATGGCTCTACCACCTTAAAAACTAACGTAGGTATTCACATTTCGTACCGTCTCGGTAATACTCGGTTCTCGTCTGGTGATTAACCCGGCTTAGTTCCTGATACCTAGCTCCGCACCATACGAACAGCCCGACACACCTCGTTCTCAATTAGCGTACTTCCTGACTACATTTTTAATGGTAATTATGTCGCCTCTAATAATCATAGCGTGGTATTATGTAGCGCTTAAGCTTCCTCAATAAATAAAATGCAAAAATAAGTTTATATATGTAACTGGTGCCTCCAAAGTTTAACATACTCAAACCAAGCAAATTGCAAAATAAAAGTTGCCTGGAACAATTACTTTAGATTAATTAGAAAAATAAAAAGCGCTGCTTTTGAGCTTGTTAAAATAAAAACACAAATTTTCATGTTATTTATATGAGGAAAAGTTACATGTTATATGTTAAGTTATAATTATGTTACTATATATAAATAAAAAGCATTGTAAAGTATTGGTGAGCCAGCCTACATTGAAATACAACAAACGTATTTCGTTTATCGTTAGTCCGGTGAAGCTGTGAAGTCTCGTCATGCCAATAGCGTAGTCAGTTGGAAAAAAAAATTGCTTTTATCTAGTGTCTATGAATGAACGTACAACAACTGTACTAAATGTGTAACCAAAAAAAAATCTTTCTATCCTTTTCGCACATAATCAAGCTTATGAGCCTGACAGAGACAAATATTCTTTTGTGTTTACAGAATGCTAAAAATACAGTGTGTATTTTGCATTTATTTAAACCACTCAGCCAGTCAATTGACACGTGCATAACTATTTAAAATAAAGCCATTATTGCAACATGCTATATTTAAAAAAATCATTGATGTGTATAATGTGGAAGAACCAGCCTTTAAGAATCTGTAGATTAGATTAGATTAATATTAGTGCAGTAACATCTATCCATGCTCACATACTGCATTCTATCTTCTATTCCGTTTAATTTTAAAATACCTTGTAATTTCCCGGTAGTCAGTAATGTTTGAATTCTATTTATATATTTCCATTTACATTCGTCTTCAGTTTACAATCCCACATTTAATGAGAATATTGAAAACTACTAAGTTTTATTTTTACTTTTCCTTCATTTTAATTAGATTTGGTCACTGTACGCGACCTTTCGCCTACACTGGAACATCGAGCTTGCCATACGAGTGTTGTATTGTCTTATTCAATAAATTTTAAGGGACCGTTTCGACTACTGCGTTTCAGCGACTATTTTTAACTACGATTTACTTTTTTAATATTGGTTCATAAATTATTATTTTTTCTCGAACTGACTACGCTATTGACCCGGCAGGGTCTTCACAGCTTCACCGGACTACTGAGGTTGGCGCTTAAGGCACACAACCGATTTGGGTTTTAGGTAACATACACAAGGGTGCACGCACACCTCGGCTTGGGCTGTTACCTGGAAAAAGACGCGTCTGTCCTAGCTAACTATTCTAAGCTATTCATACATAAATACATTTGTGAACCATACAATCGAAATTGCATGATTCACAAATGAATACGTGTATATCGGATTGAAACGAACTAAAACTATTCGATTCAGTTCGATGAGGGAAAAAAAAAAACAAAACCCTCCCACCATGTGTATATATGTGCACGTGTGTGAGAGAGATGATCTCATATGTGTGTTCAAGTGATGTAGGTGAGTCACTGTATCGCGATAATAATATCACGAGGGCTCCGCGCGGGGACGACCTAGGCTCGAGATATTACTAAGACCCGCGATGTGTGCGGGAGCTAAAAAGGATCGATTACAAAAGCGCGGGCGCAACACGCATTTAATAAGATCGAATTTAAATTTACTTAACGGCGACGGCGCCGAAATCTAAAAGTAGACATAACAAAAATTATTATTATTTAACGTTCGTTTTTAGGGGAAGATAGACGTAAATACGCGATTTACTCTATCTTATATGAGTTATTTATTTTGAACAGCTGCGCGCGCGAGCCGTTGTAATGTAGCCGCGATGGCTGGAAACCTATGTATTGCAGTAACGCATCCTAGAAGAGGATTTCGGGCAGTTTCTTCGTATGCCGAAATCTCCGAGATCTTGTGGAAGATGAGTAATTGACCTGCGTAGTCAATACTCGATAGGGAGGTTCATAAATAGTGAAGCGAAGATGGCCTAGTAAAAAAGTTTTACTGTAATGTAACTTCAAGTGAAGGTCAATTTGTGACTCTGCTTTTTTATAATATTGATGAATCATATTATTTAAATGTCTGTTACTTGCATGTAAATTTACAGTTTTATTCGAGTTAGCTGGCTTGGTTATTTATATTGTCAATGTAAGTAAAACATAGACCGGACCGGAAAAGTTAACGAATTAGCAAAGCGATAACAGTAATAATAAAATAGACATAACAATCTGCGTTTTAAAGCTAAAGAAAAAGAAGCTGAACTCTTGAAGAAACGAGAATCTGGAGTAAGTATTTTATGTAAAAGACGAATTCCCTATTTTGGAGCAATGTTTATTTCTGTGACCAAACCAAAACATCAGTGTTACAGACCCATAGTGAAAGAAAAAGCTGAAAAGATTTTAAAGCTAGCAATAACTGGTTAGAAAACTTCAAGAATCGGCATGATTTGGCCTTCAAGAAAGTGTGCGGCAAAAAAGCGAGTGTAACATAAACCCTTGATAAATTAAAAACTCTATAACTTAATGTATTTTGTGTTTCCCTTGGATTTTCACTTATCGAGGTTCTACTGATAATATTATAAAGAGGTAAAGTTCGTGAGTTTATGACGTTGTGACGTTGTAGGACGTAATCTCAGGAACTACTGGTCCGATTTGAATAATTATTTCATTGTTATATAGCTCATTTATCAAATATTTATCATCACGCTAAGAGCAATAGAAGCGGAGCACCAATGAACAATGTTTCAAAATCGGAGTATATTTTCCTCTTGAGAGCTTCCGCTCCGTGTTACGGTTAGCCTAAACTATTCCACGCGAACGAATTCGCGGGCAGAGGCTATATAAACAAGATGCGACTAATAGTCGCATTATCGAAGTAGCACCTTACACTCTTCTCAATGCACTATAAAATAGATATGAATCAAGCTGTCGACGCAAACCACAACTCAATATAACAAGTAAAATAAATAAATGACAACGATCCTTCTTTATCTATCCACTGCTAATGCAAAAGCCATTTCTATAACTCAATTTAACTTCGATGCGAGCTTAATATTATTATTCGAAAAATAAAACATGTTATGAGCTGAAGCTATTGCATACTGGTGTCAGCATGAATGGGTCGGCTCGTCTGGAGTACTACCACCCTCTCATAGAAAACGGACCTGAAGTAACAGTGCTTGCATTTTTGCGTGTCGTTCAGTCAGTGAGAGCGCTGGAGGACCCTCTTCACTCCCCTCCCCTCACCTCTCCAGGCTAACAACGCACTTGCAACTCCTCTGGTGTTGTTAGTGTCTATGGACGGTGGTGATCACTTAGCATCAGGTGCCTCCTTTAAGTTTGTTTGCCTCCAATGACATTAAAAAAAACATGACCCAGCTCAAAATAAAGGAAATCTAAAACGCCTTCCACCATATGTGTACCAATGTACCGGAGGCCCAATGACGGATATTCGGCTGTTCCTAGAACCAATAACAAAAGGCTGGCATTCAATTGTAATTTAATGTTTTTGGCGGTTTTTTAGTTTATTTTGTAATGTTGAAGACATTTTTATATAAAAATATCTTCCTATATTTTACCTGTAGTTCGTAAAATTGGTGGCGTCTTGCTTGATATAGTTACGATACTATGTACAAATGTCATGAACTGCTTGAAAAGTTCTATAGCATTTTGGGCCACCGTTATTTTGTAACATTGAAATCAACATAGAATACTGTGTAATAATTTATTTATCCTAACTTGCTAAGAAAGGAGAAAGAGATTTTAATATAAATATTTTATTTTATGAATTTAAGACATGCTCGTAATTTGGACAAGGAATTGTATTTCCAATCGTAGGTTTTAGTGAAGTTGCATATGAAATTGCGTATTAAAAATGGCGTTTTAGTATTATCTTCTATTTGAAATACATGGTATGACAAAGTACGCTATATTTACGCAGACTTATCATATTAAAGGTAAAGTAAAATTAGCGCAAATATTCACTCGATTATGACAGGAAGTTTCTAGACCGTTACATAGTGTTCACAGCGAGCTCTTCTAACCGAAATAATTTCATAACGTGCCCGGTTTTATTACTTGACACTGCATTTAATACCATATTAAACATTTACGAAATTAATTGTCACGTCGGTTTGTTTTACTGAGGTTTACTGAGTTAGTTTATCACAAATATTATAAAAAGTTACCTAAGGTCTGTGATTGTTTGCAGGATATAATTTATGGAAATAAGATTCCGTACTGGAAATTATTTCACTGATACGAATGTACATTATTTAGTGATTAAGCTACGTTTAATTTTGTGATTTTTTTATCGGCAATGGCCATCGTATTTGGTTGGCGATGCACCTTAATATTTTAGATTATAAAAAAAAAACTTTTGGGGAATATTTTTTTTTGAGAGGCGTTCTGTTGTGGACTCTTAAAATACGATAAACTAACAAATTTTCGTAAGAGACTCGAAAAAAAACCAATTTGGGTCATCCTAATATATAAATAAAGTTAAAAATTAAAGATTCAAAAACAAATAATGCAAGGAAAACGCGTGCGAATCCGCAGGAAATTGTTGGTATAAAATATAATTTAAAAAGTGAAACAAACAATAATGGTCTACATAAGTAACCCATTCAATCACATTGTCAACGTTAAGGACCCGTGTTAAAACAAAATACTTTAATTACCTATTCATTACGTATATAATATGGGGTTTGCTTAAACATGATAAAAAATGACAGCCCGCGTTTGTTTTTCATAACACGTTTTACGGATCCGTGGACTATAATAAAATAAAATTGAGATAACTAATGACCAAAGCCGAGAGAAAAGCTATTATATTATATCAGTATAATTACTTTATTATAAATAGGTGCATTTAGTACAAGTAATGTCTAAATGCCACATCCACAAACGACCACCCACTTAACAAACTATGCGTTTATTAAGAGTGCCTTGCTTGAATGTTATTCATCGCTATTTCTGGGTAAACAATAGTCTTGCATTTTCATGTCTTCCTAACTTCTATGTGTATACTCTAAAGACAGAATATACAGGCTGAAAGTTTAGACAGATTTCGCCGCATTAAATATGCTTGCATACTGTATACATATGTGTCTATATGTTTTTGAAGGTGGTAGAGCCACGCTGTAGTTTTTACTAGTTTCACCACGAATAGGCCGGGGTAGTACCATCCTCTCGCAGAACACCGACTTGAAGTAACAATGCTTGCATTGTTGCGCTTCGTTCGGTCAGTGAGAGCGCCGGAGGCCCACTTCCTTTCCCTTTCCCTTTTACCTTCCCCACCCCTGTATGGGGATACACAGGCTGGCAACGCACTTGCGACTCCACTGGCAGGTGGCCAAGTGACCCACCTGTTCGTTTGCCTCCTTTTGACATAAAAAAACATCAGTATTTCTAGCACCAGAACAATCGGACCAGTGTATACGCATTATGCATCTTACGTGGACTATTGTGGCGTTATAAATATTCAAGTAATATAGACGCATTTTTTCATAAATTTACGTTTATGGTTCATCGAAGTGAAAGAAACTTTAAAAGTCTGTGGTGGTAAGTCTTATCCGCCGCCGTCGACGATGTAGTTTATGATAGTAAACAAGACATACGGAGAAGGAATTGGTGCTCCATTTCAGCCGCCGGAATACACCAATAGGTGCTCGGTGACAGAGTTTCAACTAGAATATTGTAGCTATCTAGACGGACTAAGAAGAAGTCATACAACCTACCATTTGAGCTGAGCACCTTCTGCATTCGCACCCAAGCACAGTAAAGCGTAGTCCGGCGAAGCTGTTAAGACCTTGCTAGGTCAATAACGTAGTCAGTTCGAAAAAAGAAAAAAAACACTGTAAATCTTGTAATCCCTCGTCCGGCCAACATCAAATCAGTTCGAATAAATAAATAAAGAAACGCTGTGTCATGAAGACACACGATAGAAGTGGAAGTTTAATTAAATAAACATACAGCTATCCCAAATCAAAACAATGTTACAAAATGTACTAGTGATTAATAGAAATACAACAAAAAGCCCACGTCAAACGGTGCTCCCAAGCGGTCACCCATCCAAGTACTGACCGCGCCCAACGTCGCTTGATCTTCGGTGATCGGACGAGAACCAGTGTTTTCAATATTCTACCCGACACAGTGTTTATTACACAAAATATGACAGATCAGTATTGCAAAGCCCTTCCATAAGAAGTTTCATTTTAAAATTACTTTCGACCTAAAACAGAACTCATTGACGGTGTATTTGTATTATATTGAAACACACTTCATTTATCAATCAATCAGTGTGAATCAATCGACGGTGTCGGGGCGCGCCACAAATTTGTTCCTAAATCTACGAGTGCGTCCCAAGTATCCGTTTCCGGTTTTAAATTGTAACTAAACGCTTCAATGGCACGCGTCGCTGAGGAAGTTTCCGTTTTTTTTTCTCAGTTTTTGGGGATAAAAATTCAAACATTTCTGTTTGATCTACTTGTTCTTTAGAATGTTTGCCTTTGTGTCACTGAGCGGTTTAATATATTGCTGGATGTGAACGCGTCGTTTGTTTTTTTACTTAGTGATATATATATATATTTTTTTGGTATATTTAAGAAGGAGCAGATGTTATTTCGTACAAAGTCAGTCCCCTAATCGAGACTATCAACGAAGAAATCCATTTTGGCTACTGATAATATTTGTCTAGGAGCAGCTTTTGAAAGGTTAGTTTGTGCATTGGAATTTTTTTTTTCGGGTAGGTTATATATAATATAAAAAATTATGTGATGTATAGTATATTTATAGAAATTAGATAAAACTCGGTGTATTGTGATCAATTACGTATTTGACGCTTCCATTATTAATGCTTATCTTAAATTTGAGAAATTTATGATATCATATATAATATATTAATATGTGAAGCTAAAACTTTGTACCCCTTTTTAAGCGAATTGGACGAACGGATGAACGTGAAATTAGGCTTAGTTAAAGTTTATAGGCAGGAGAAGTGCAGAAAGCTATTTATTTTATATAAAATGCATTAGAAGTACATTAAATGAATTAAAATATGTATTACTCATACTACTGCTCGAATTTTACACAACATATACACACATATAAATGGAAAAGACATTTTGACATCCGTCAAAATGTCCGTCACTCTTACGTTCCAATATTTTACCTTTTCAATATTTTTACCATGACTGACGTTATATGCCTTACATGCCCTTTGAAATCAACTGGCCAAATTGTAGGTTAATTTTATAATAATGTAATATATAAATTCATAATTTAAATAATTATCTCTAGTAAATTTATGGAACCACTGAAATAATGATTATTCTATTTGGTCTTATTGAAAGTTTTAGGTGACCGGACTGCTTTCACTTCATGTCTTTTTGCTTCATATTGTCGTAAGAGTAAAGCAATATTACCAAAGTCAAAGTCAATATTTAGTATGTTTATGTTTAGTATTTTTTTGTGGTGAACTCACTTGAAATGATGATTCAATAAAAAAAAAATTGCCAAAAATACTTTGTAAAATCAAAATAAGAAAATTTGTTTGCTCATGAAACTTAGATCCACGACTTAGATCTCCGTGGTTACAACGAGGCAGTTTAACGTGATGTAGCAATTATATTTAGTACAGTTGGTGATAAATTTTGACCAAAAACGAATTCATTTTCAAAAGTTAATGGTAGTATTAAAAACTTCTTTGTTTTGGATTCACAGGATTCACAAAAAAAAACTATAAATAAAGATTTGATCTCATTTTTTTGACGTGATAACGTCTTATAAATCGATGAACGCCGGCTGCACGTACGAAAAAGCATGATTTATTGTCACGTTCCGCCTGAGCCGAGCGTGGAAGTGTGAGCGCGGAACAAGCGATATAAATGCGCGATCGGCCTAAGCGTTGCGCTTGAGACACATAAATCTATATACCTATAGTATAATTCAATTCAATTCATAAAAGTATGCAATTTTTCATCAGTGTTTTTGTAAACCGACTTTACAGACAACCAATTTTATTCTTAGTACGCCCGTCCGACACCGGGGCTGGCCGTTAGTTAATTTATAAATATCACTAACCCACGAACCACTAATGAAGACAGTAATGTGAGATAATTGTCAAATAAGTCACATTTCAGATCACCCGTGACTTTTACTATTCAGAGATAATTGTAACCATTCCGCTAGACAGCGCGGAAGTTAGAAAGATGGCCGATACTCCGTTGAAAACCATTACCTTCCGAGAAATATGGCAAGAGGAAATAGTCTTCCTTGTAAAACTTGTGGGGATTTTGTTATAAATACATATATGTATACTATAATGTATATCAACATGTACTATATTTGAGTGAACTTAACTTTCAATACTCATATAAGCAATTCTTTTTGCAACTTCAAATGCAGTATTTGTAAAGTTGAAATTTACGCATGTCTTTGAATATACATTTACTAGTGGGCCCTACTACGTTACTACGTTGTCCTGCCTTGATAATAAAAAAAACCGAACGCAGTGCCACCTACTGAGTGTTGTAAATCTAAGCCATTCTTGAAAACGGCACTAACAATAGACAAAGGTATTTAATGCATTGAAAGTTTTAATACAAAACAAAGAAACAAAATGTTGACTATAACTGGTTAGCTATACTAAAGTTAAGGGTGTCGGTTTTTCGTGACGGTGTGCGCGCACATCGTAAAAATTTATTCTCATCAATTTTCCCTAACGTGCCAAAAGAATTTAAAAAAAATTCTAAAAGTCAACCGCAGCGCCACCTACCGTGTCCAATGATGAATCTAAACCATTCTCGGATCAACTAGAACACGCACACAAAATTTCATCAAAATCTGTCCAGCTGTCTAGGAGGAGTTCAGTTACATACACACGGACAGAAGAAAGATATATATGTAAAGAGATTTTCTGTAATTTATGTGTAGTTGTGTTATTATGTATACGAGTGTTATATAGTTTTGTTATAATTAGTAGTAATTTAGTGTAATATTTTTGTTAAGTTACCGACTACACGTCCGTACATTGCTATATCCCCTCCATTGAAAATTAGCGTTGTAGTACCACTCAGCTGTACTGCAGCATGTAGCTGAATGGGGGTGCTGTTCAAACTTCAAACTTTATTTTGGCAACCAATCTTTTAGATTATTACTGCCATTGTCGAGTAGTTAATAGTTATAAAAAGTTCTTCTTCTATTTTATTTTTGGCAACCAGTCCTCTAGTAGACTATTAATGCCAGTGTCAAGTGAGTATCGATATTACAAGATTCTTGATATAATTACAATGGCCACCATCTTGTTAGAACTTTCCATTGAGTTTTTGTGGCTTCTCAGAATTCATGGTCCGTGGTATTATTTTCCATTCACGTCACTTATGCACAATAAACAAACTATATTACATAAAAAACCATCAATTTTACACAATATAGAGTTAAGTAATACAAGATCATGAATAAAATATAAAATCCACTACATGACAGACCAAAATCCTGCCAAAAACTCTGGGGTGCTGTTGTTGGGCATTTCTAATGAATCTATACGTATATTTTCTGTGTAACCATGATGTGTTCCAACAATAAAATAAATAATAGTTTAAAAAAAAACCTAAAAAAACACGCTTTCATAAAAAATCCAACTAAAAAACAGAAAATAAAATTTAATACATTTGGATTAAGAATAATGTAAATTAGAAATAAATGTATATTTTTGTAAAAAATTAACAAAAAAAAGATAAAAATACTGATATCTAGAGGTGCTGAGATTAACAGTGACGCATGTTTATTTTCTGTTTTTTAGTTGGTTTTTTTATGAAAGCGTGTTTTTTTTTTTTTTATGTCATAGGTGGCAAACGAACAGGTGGGTCACCTGCTGTTAAGTGGAGTCGCAAGTGCGTTGCCATCTTTTGTAGGGAAGAGTTAGGGTTGGAAAAGGGAGGGGAGAGAGGAGAGGGGAGGGGAGGTGGGTCTCCGGCGCTCTCACTGACCGAACGAAACGCAACAATGCAAGCACTGTTACTTCACGTCGGTTTTCTATGAGAGGGTGGTACTACCCCGGACGAGCCGACCCATTCATGCTGAAACCAATAATAGTTTCAGCGTGGCTCTACCACCACAAAAAGTTTTTTAGTTTTTTTAATCTATTATTTATTTTTCATTTTTTAGTTAATTTTTTTTTCGGATTATTGCATTGTCATTGACCTTTGACAGGTGTGCAAAGTTTAAATTAAAGTCTGATCGTTCAAAGTAGGACAGAATCGAGCTCAAAGGGGTCGGTTACAAACATACATACATACAGATGAAGCTAATAAAAGCGTGATAAAAAATTCTTTCTCTCTTTCTTTCTATTTCAATCTGTTGTTGTATCACTAAGCTGAGAGATTATTTAAATTTTCTGTTCGCATTTTCCATTTAAACCTTATAAAATTGATTAATTATATATGTTACTAGCTTTTGCCCGCGACGTTGTCTGCGTGGAATAGTTAATTTGGGCTAACGCTAATACACAGCGGAAGCTCTCGAAAAGAGTTTGAGGTTGTAAGGGCTATCGAATAACATCATAAGACTTGAGACACGCAAGCCAACCTCACCTGCACGTGGTGCACCCTGCTGAATAACGAACGAGGTAATGGCGAAAGCGGTGTGGTAGAGTTTTACAGCCTGACTGGGTCGCAACCACCATGTATATGGCGAAAAAGCCCGTCATAGTGATTCGCTTCTGCGGGTCGCGTTTCGGGATCAGCCTTTTCGCATGCCGGCATGACAGCGGCGACCGGCGATGGATAGTGTGTCACTCGGTGGTCGCCATTGTTTTTAGATTGTACTGTGCTTACCATCAGGCACAGTGCAGTTATTTTGCCGTGCTACAATAAAAAAAACCTCCGATTTTGAAACATTCTTCATTGATGCCCCGCTCCTGTTGGTTTAGTACACAATATTTATTAATGAGACAATGGAATAAAACTGAATGTTGTAAAGGATTCGGTCGCTCGGTCAATCTCGTATTCCATTATCGCGTAAAAGCCGGCCACTGTGATCTAAATAGGAAATTTAGATAAATAGTATTTTCCATTTTTCCAGTGTTTTCCTAATGTATTGTAACTAATATTAATAAATAATAGTTAAAAAAAACTAAAAAAACACGCTTTCATAAAAAATCCATCTAAAAAACAGAAAATAAATTTTAATAAATTTGGATTAAGAATGGTGTAATAGTGTAAATTAGAAATAAATGTATATTTTTGTAAAAAGTGACAAAAAAATGATAAAAATACTGATCATTATTATTATTTTGTCACTTTTTACAAAAATATACATTTATTATTTAGTTTTTAATTTTTTAGTTAAATTTTTTTAACTTTTTTTTCGGATTATTGCATTGTCATCGACCTTTGGCAGGTGTGCAAAGTTTGAATTAAATCTGATCGTTCAAAGTACGACAAAATCGAGCTCAAAGGGGTCGGTTACATACATACATACAGGTGAAGCTAATAAAAGCGTGATAAAAATGCGAATGTTAGTTTGTTTATTAACTCTAACTAGTCAACCTATCCTAATCAAAATTCGCATACACGTTCTCAGATGTACAGAAAAAGGCACAGGATATCTTTCATCTAGAAAATAAGCACTAGAAATCTACAATTACGTGAGCGAAGACGGTGGCATAAACTACTGTACTCTGAATAACTGTCAAGTGTATTGTATTGGGTAATATTACAGCTATAGTATACCCATCGTACTAACGTTTAGGTGACGTCAAGATTTCAATATAGAAAAGTGTTGGCAAAAAAAAAAAAAATACTTGCTTGATTAGAAACAATATTCAAGTTACAAATCTAGCTGCAAATATTGTCATTATATAGAATTTGCTTTAAACACTGGACATGCTGGATCGATGTCAAGCGAGAAAGATCACAATCAATAAACATATAACAATATAATTAGAGTTATTATATTTTATATTATTTATAGTTATTACATTATTATATTACAGTTACGTGCCACTATCTTAGGTGGTATTACCTAGTATTTATTCCTGTACACCCAGAATACCCCTGATTCTACTCCATTGAAAAATCCATCCAAAGGTTGCCTGGAAGAAATTGCTAATAGCAATAAGGCCGCCCATTGTACCGTTAATAAAACGTGAAATGTTTTTGAAATGTATATATATGTAATTGGGGTACAATAAAGTTTAAATAAATAAATAAATAATTATTTTGAAAAGTAAATATTCAAAAAATAATAGGCAGTTATGTGATAATATTTATAATCGTTGATACTGATATCCTAACCTAAATACTTCACAAGGGAGCTTTTGATGTCTCACGATGGAAAAGATAAGAATGCTTGTCCCACTTTCATCGCACGGTGGCATCAGACATTGAACGCGAGCCAAATTTAACAAAACAATATTAATCAAAATAAATAAATTATAATGCACATCGAACAATTACGTAAATGTAAGTTTGCATTTTCATACAATTTCCTCGACATAAACCGAGAGAGGGACAGCGATGAAAACAAAACGCCCACGCGCCGTTATCAGAAAGGGACGGATATAGCAACGCGGTTACGGTGCCGGCGTTCGCGCACCACTGAAAGCTCTGTTCATTTTCTATCTTCAGTCTTGCTACGAAGCTCGCTCTGAACGGTCGTAGGGTCGGGCGTGTTTTTATTTAAAAAAATAATCGATTCCGTTACAATAATCGATACAGTATCGTATGTGACTGTGTTTTTGTGTACTTTTTGGTGACCCGCGTGTGACTATTTTGAAACTGTTTCTAAACAATTGCGGATGCACTGCGCTCGTTCTACTGTTTTCATTCTGAGAAGGTAAGTCGGGTTTTGTGTTATTTTAAGATGTAATTATATATAGAAACGGCGGCATTTATATGAAAACGTAATTAGTTTAATAAAAATAAAAGGAATCGTTAGTCACGCGTTCTCGGTATTGTGTGTGATTAGATAAAATTAGCTCTCGATTCAGATTTCTCGTAGGAAATGTAAAATCATACTTGGAGTTATTCTAAAAATAGTATTAAGTAAAAGCATATTGATTTAATTAAACCTATGTATTATCATATATCTATATTAATACTATAAAGCTAGAGGGTTTGTTTGTTTGGTTGTACGCGCTAATCTCGGAAACTACTGATTTGATTTGAAAAATTATTTCAGTGTTACATAGCTTATTTATCGAGGAAGGATATAGGGTATATATCATTAAGAGAGCCCAATAAGAGCGAAGCACCAATTAATAATGTTTAAAAATCGTTTTTTTCCCTTTTGAGAGCTTCCGCTGCGTGTTAGTTAGCCCAATGTAACTATTATACGCGGACGAAGTCACGGGCGGAAGTTAGTTTATATATAAAATTATTGTTCGTATGTATGTTATAGATTGAAAAAAGTGCAAGACCGTTCAACTATTCACCATAAAATTTGATACGTTTAACGGAGAAAGGTTTCTCTTATCCATTTTACGATAACTTGTCACTAGGTGGAGTTGTAGTAGATCAACTTGTAATACAAATAAACGTCGAAGTTTTGAGTGACTTTCCTATAATGTGAATTTATAATCTCGCTTTGTTTTTGCGTACATCAGTTATAACAACACTACATCTACACTGGCATCTAAGAATTCATGCTCCGTGGTACTATTTCCCGTCCAGCATACTTTTACATAATAACCGAACTTATACTACGTAAAACACCACCAATATTACAAACTACAGACTTAGATAGAACAAGATTATGAATAAAATATAAAATTCACTACATAACAAGCTAAGATCCCGCCAAAAGTTCCAACACGACTTCTAATGTATTATTATTCTAATATTGTACGAGAGATAAATGAAATAGTATTCTATGAGTTTATATTACGGGCTAAAATAGTACCAGATAAATAGTACTATATATATATTTTTATGTCATAGCAGGTAAACGTACATAGACACTAACAACACCAGGGGAGTCGAAAGTACGTTGCCAGCCTGTGATTGGGGGGAATGGGAAGGTGGAGAGGAGAGGGGCCGGGAGGGGCGGTGGGCCTCCGGCGCTCTGACTGACCGAACGAAACGCAACAATGCAAGCACTGTTACTTAACGTCGGTTTTCTATGAGAGGGAGGTAGTACCCCGGACGAGCCGACCCATTCATGCTAAATTAAAAATAACTTCAGCGTGACTGTACCACCTATAATATTTGATTTACAAATAACTATGTACTATTAAGAAGCAAAATTTATGTGCATACTAGCGGGTCCGAAGACCATTTTCCTGCCTTGATCATTAAAAAAACCTAAAAGTCAACCGCAGCGCCACCTACCGGCTCCAATTGTGAATCGAAGCCATCCTTGAAACCACATAAATACATAAAAAATTGCATCAAAATCTTAATTCTTTTAATACCACTTAACCGCTAGAAGCCTTTCAGAGATTTTAAGATACTCCTATGCAATTTTATCATTACTGCATACCCATATGTTGATAACCGTAATGTTTTTAGTTACTTTAGTTGTTTATTACATCATAGGTAGTAATCCGAAAAGCAAAGGAATTTATCAACATACATTATATTAGCTTACACATGTGTTTACGTTTTTAAAAGTACATATTTAAAAAATAAGTTTTATTATCTTACAGCATTAGAAAAATGTTTACCGTTGTTGTGCGCATTAAGCAAAAACTACTGGATAGGTTTTGACCAATCTCTTTTAGTTTTATAACATAGACACACGAATTACATGATTTAATTCCACCGTCCCCATTCCATCAGAGAACGACCAGACGCCGTGAGGGTTTCCACCCTTATGTAGTTGATATTCCCGAGATTCGTACGAAGCGATTTGCTACCACATTTATTGTACGTACGGCTAAGGTCTGGTATTTAATCCCGGCATCTGTCTTCCCGTCATCATACAACATGGGAGTGTGCAAGAGTACAGTGAATAGGCATTTAGCAGGTACACGCGATCCATCGTCGGCTTCATCGTCACTTACCATCAGGTGAGATTGTGGCTAAGCGCGTAACTGTAAAACATAAACAAAAAAAAGACACAAGCCCTAATATTTAAAAAAAACATAACCATATCATCGTCTATACTAATATAATATGATGGTATTATAAAGAGGTAAAGTTTGTATATTTGTGAGTTTGTGACGTTGTAGGGGGTAATCTCAGGAATTACAGGACGGGTTTGAAAAATTCTTTCAGCGCTACATAGCTCATCTATCGAGGAAGGTTATACGCTAGATATCATAACGCTAAGACCAATAGGAACGGAGCTCCAGTGAAGAGTATTTCAAAATCGGGGTTTTTTCCTCTCGAGTTCTTCCGCTGTGTGTTAGCGTTAGCCCAAAGTAACTATTCCACGCGAACGAAGTCGCAGGCAGAGGCTAGTTTAATATAACTTTATTCAAGTTTTAAGACGCTACGATTTTTTTACGCACTACTCATTCAAATGGGGCAGGCGGTGTCTTAAATGTGGCAAATAAATCAAAGTATATTTTAGATTCCATTTTTTTATTTTATTTTAGGTACTTGTTCTGTATACAAATTATATTATAAAGATAATAAATAAAGCAGGCAAAGTCACGGGTGTCAACTAGTTACATATAAATCTATACGGTGTTTTCGTATTAAGGTTTCGTATTAAATGCACCGCGCTCACTGAATGTTCGCCATCTTGCTCTTTTATCTCGCTTTAGTTACGTTAGGTTAGACTTGCGAAAAAGAATAACGCGAGCTTGCCTCGGGCGAGCGCGGTGCATATTACGAAACCTTTTTAAAGCAAGTATTTAATACGTATTTAACTTTTTTGTAATAACACGGATAAAGTTTTTGAAGTGATCTATTTCACTTTCACTTCAATTCTTAATGACCCGACAGTATTTTACAAGAATGCTCTCAAAACCGTCATATTATCTCGTGATACTTGACGGGGCTTTAAAATGTGAGGATTCTTGACCTCTTAAATAACCCTAAGTGAAGCGTATCTAATATTTTATTCCTCATTTTATGTATATTGGAGCAAATGGGCTCTATAAAAACATTGAAGAATACTCATCGTTTGTCCACTATAATTTAAGATTAATGGCCACCACTAAAAACTACCTACATACATTGTTCATCGTAATAGCACCAGATATAAAGAGTCATTAAATCTCTACGTTTGTAAACCCACCATTGTTCCTTGAAAATCCCTTAAGCCATTCCATCAATCCAATTTTAGTTTGAACGTGACACGCTTCAATCTAATACTGTATTTGCCTAAATGATAGCAAAAGGTACGTGTAACTAACAATTCGTTTTTAAATTAAATCACAAACATTTAAAATCTTAAATACGTTAAATTTATCTCATAAAATTCAAACGTAGTAAGAAATATGTCACGCGTCATTCACTAGAAGCAAAGTAATAACTAACAGTGTTAACAATAAAATTATCTGTTTGGTGTCAGGGTCTAATGGTTGATCTTTGTGCGCAGGAGTCGAACCAGCGTCCCTTTTAGCATTCATTCGGCGTCCTAACGCGTAACACGTGGCAAACAATGTGTTTCTGTTGCTGGCGGAACAACGACGGTAATGGAGACGTATGTTAGATGTTTTTTTTTTTAATTTATTATAAAGGAAATAAATAACAGGCAGAAATAGTAGACCCGACTTATATTACATATAACCAAATATAAAAAGTTATATTTCAGTAAAGAAAACTAATAAAAATCGTAAATGTTTGAACAAAATTAAAACTTTTTTCTTATAAAAAATAATATTATCTCGTATTTGATTTTATCTCATAGTATATTAATTATTGGTTATGATACAGTGGTACAACAAAATAATCCCAAGGAGGGTTGATGTCAGGCAGGCGGCCGATCGTAAAAATTAAGCCAAATCATATACCACAGCATGACAAACATGTTGTACCGACCCTACTTATGTGGGATAAGGGTAAGAAGAAGAAGAAGATACAGTGTTTAAAATATAAACAAGTGTTTCCTTACAGTCATTATGTATTTACTACTTAAAGGTATAAGATAATGTTTGACCATACAATAATATAATAATTGGATGTAAAAAGCTAATAATACTGTAATATATCTTCATGTCATAATTTTAAAAGTGATCATCTTGTACAACTAAATCGTGGGTTAACTTGTCCTTGAATCTCTAAAGATTAATTGTTACGTCAATAAGATTATCTGAAACATTATTCTTTATCCCTATGTATATTAATGAATAAAACTATCTATTACCAGTGAATAACTAGAGTTCTTCTATTATTAGACACAATAAGGTAAAACACATTGAATGCGCTAATAATTAATCAGAATTAATTATATTCGCACCAGGAAAACTATGGACTGTTATTATTTAATTATAAAACATAAGTAGTATGAATATAATAAGTAAGTATAATAACTAATAAGATGTAAAAAAAAACGTTTCTGAATCATAGTACTTTATGAGTGATAATAAAAACGAGCGTTATACATATGTTTATTAATATTATATTATTGGGATTATCTGGTCAAAGTATGCGTGTAAATGCAAACATTTATGTATAAAAATGGTATCGTTTGATTAGATGATCCCGGTTATCATTTATTTTTTACCTCTTTGATCACTTAACTCCTTAATATTCATATTATCTTTGTTATCTCGAGCACATGCACGAACGTTGTTACTAACAAAATTTTAGAAAAAAAAACAAACTGAATGAATTTGGTACTTTGTTTCCCTTTAAAAACCACCGATGTGCTGAAGAATTAAAATATAAATAAATTAAGTAGTGCAAAAGTATAAGAAAAACCATTATATAATTATTTCAAATCACACACTAAATGTAAATATTCTTAATTTGAAAAAATAGAAATATGCATAAAAATTTGAAACAAATAATGGCGTCTCTATAGTCTGTAAAGATATCTGTTCTTTCCGGTAACAAAAACGTGTGCGGAACACGTGGTTCCGTAGGTGAAGCAAAAAAAAAGACAGAAGATACGAGAATGAAGACGTTTGAGTTCTGTTATCGTAATTCAACAGATGTCAATAACAAGTTTTTAATTGTTTCACTACTCCGTAATTGTAAAAAATACAAGTACGAGTATATACTTTTAGTAGCTGCCGCTGCGTCATTGCTCGCTATTGTTAAGGTTTTTTTTAAATATTTTTTTTAGACATATGTTATCTGTTTACTTCCCTTTCTCCTGTGCATGCGTACCACACCGCTTACACTACATTGCCGCGTAGTGCTTATAAAAATTGGCATGTCTTAAAATTCTAATAGCTCTATATTACACCAGGATATCGTGCTATTTATTTTCAATATGAGAGAGGGTCCAGGAAGTTGTACAAAAAAAAATCGAAATTTTCTAATCAGTTTCATTTCCTACATACAGTAGTACTACAAGAACATTACTCAGGTTCAGGTTTCCTCACGATGTTTTCCTTCACCGTCAGCCGATAGAGTTACCTATTTAAATTAGTAAACGTACGTGAATTCCGAATAATTCGTTGGTACTCTACATATGTGGAACGATATTCTACGATTACGAAACTATTACTGGTTTCAGCATGAATGGGTCGGCTCGTCCGGGGTAACCATCCTCTCATAGAAAACCGATGTGAAGTAACAGTGCTTACATTGTTGCGTTTCGTTCGGTCAGTGAGAGCGCCGGAGGCCCACCTCCTCTCCTCTCTCCCTCTCCCTCCCCTAACCCTTCCCCCCAAAGGGTGGCAACGCACTTGCGACTCCTCTGGTGTTGTTAGTGTCCATGGACGGTGGTGATCACTTAACATCAGGTGACCCACGTATTCGTTTGCCACCTAAGAAATAAAATAAAAAATCCACCGGCCTAACCAAACCACCACGACCCTATCACACACAAATCTATCCAGTAGTTGTTACATAATGCCCACATGACGACAGACCAATATCGTTTTATTTATATATACAAGCTGTGCCCGCCACTTCGTCCGCGTGGAACGTTATGTAAATAAAAGTAATTAATAAAGTCATGTGAATGTATAAAGGCCGTTTACTTATCTACGTTTCTCTCGTACTTACGCCGCGATGTCATTAAAATAACAATAACTTTTGATAGTGGACCGATTTTAATGAAACAAAGACTAAGTTACTCTCGAGGATATGCTTTATGATTGCAGTTTTATTATGAATCCATTACTTTAGCAGTGACGCGTGTTCATACAGACAGACAGATAGACAGACATTTCTAAAAATGATTGAAATGTATTTTATTACTTATTTTTAGATATCTACAACATTTTTTTCACGAAAATCGATAAGTACAGACAAGTAAGAATTACATTTTTATTATATGTATAGATATGTAGATTGCATTCTAAGGTGTAATTCAAATGGTAGATAACATCAAATGTATGATGTGTACGCTGTAACCGAGAAATGGGCTAGATATAAAGATAACAAGACTATCATATCATCAACATTAAAGCAGTAAGTGGAGTGCAACATATATGAGTCGTTACATTTTAAAATGAGGTAAATACACTTTTAATCGTTCGTATTACATGTTTAATTTTTTTAAAGATTTCCAGTTTTTATACATCGCAAAGCGAGAACGAAGTTCAAATTTTGGCGTTCATAAGGTTTCCGAATTTTTTATGATCTTCATTTATACTAATATTATAAAGACGTAAAGTTTGTGAGTTTTAACGTTGTGACGTTGTAGCGGGTAATCTCAGGAACTACTTAACCGATTTTGAAAATTATTTACCAATAGAAAGCCACGTTATTTGTGAGTCTCATAAGCTATAATATCATCACGCTAAGACCAATAGGAGCTGAGCAACAATTATGATTTTTTTTAAATCGGGGTTTTTTCCTTTTGAGAGTTTCCGCTGCTCCTTTGCCCAAAATAACTATTCCACGCGTACGAAGTCACGGACAGAAACTATTAACTAATTATATTATCTATACTAACTAATATTATAAAGAGGTAAAATTTGTGCGGTTTTAGGAGGTAATAATATCTGGGGAGTCGGAGAAAAAACTGTCGGAACGAAAATGTTTCTTACGAACGCTGCCGTAACGATGAGAGATATATCTCTAGATTGAGTTCTAGAGAAAAGTTGTAGCTTGATAATGCCTATTAACGCCCAACGAAGTGGGCACGGGTCAGCTAGTATTTTATATGTACAAAAATTTGATGTTCCTGAAAAATAACACAAAATATTAGAAACGGATAAAATTGATTTTAGTGTATTTTGAAATATAAATACTCATATAATAGCCACGTCTCAACGAGTAACCCATTTTATAAGACCTTTTTTTTATTTATATTTCGTCAGCGTGGAATAGTTATAATACTTTGGGCGAACGTTAACAAAAATCAATTTTGTAACATCCTTCATTGGTGCTCCGCTCTTATTGATCTTAGCGTGATGATATATAGTCTATAGCCTTCCTCGATAAATGAGTTATCTAATACTGAAAGAATTGTTAAATCGGACCAGTAGTACCTAAGATTAGGGCGTTCAACCAAATAAACAAACTCTCCAACTTTATAATACTGGTATAGAAATAAGCATATTCAGAAACACATTAATTTTGCGACAGCTATTTTTAACTCATGATTTATTCTATTTTAATCCTTTATTCGTGTAAAATTAAATGGAACATTTTAGAAGATTAATAAGCATTAATCACGAATAAAAGTTCCGTTGATTGAATCACATCGTTAAACAATATTCGTAAATCGTTCAAAATAATGTCGCTACAATCTGTGTACAGTCATTTATGTGGGTGTCAGTACAGTGGCGATGTGCAATGCCCTTAAAAATAATATTCTGTAACCTTTTAAACAAGAGTCACTTTTAGATGCAAATAAATGATCACATGAAAGAGGACACTGTAGTAAATGAATATAAAAAAACTGGAGTTACCAACCGTCCTATTTTTCCAGGATTTGTCCTAGTAAATAACAAAATAATGTAGGTAGAAATATTATACTATTTACGCGGATCCCGTTAAAAAAATGGTATTTATAAAGTGCTCACTGGGTATGGAAATTATAGCTATTTTAATTTAATTGTATAACAGTGAAATTATTTATTGTGGTTACCTGTTATTTCACAGGTGACAACTAAAACGTGTTATGTTAAAATAAAAATAAACTATAAAACGCACCCGACACAAACGACTTCTCTTTGAATTTCATTCTTATCATAAGGTAATAACAGTGATGCAAATACACTGTTATTACATAGATAATAGTTTTCATTTCATATGAAAAATAACAGTCGCATATCACATGTCTAACGCTCACCTATGTTACATACATAAGTAACTCCTTTGTAAATTTGTTTGTTTTTAGACAATATCAGTTTGGGTTGTTTGGTTGACAGTCAGTTTTTTTTAATAGATATATCTATATACCTGTAGCAGGCAGCGGGGAAACGGTTAAAGCGCATCTCTCTCCTCTATTTCTCAGTTGTTTTTCTTCATTCGTTTTGTTTTATACCTATAGACGAGCTTTAGTGTTATTATAAAAAAAAAATTATGATCTAAGTTCGACCGCTAGACGAGCACTCCTTTTATTAAATAGTTAATCAGGCCAATTCCAATATCTGTTGACAAGCACATGTGTTCCGGCATTTTTAAAGCAAATTCTGCTTCTTGTATGATTCTTTTATCTTAGACTATTTTAGGCCTCGTTAAAGGTTGATTGAATACAACATTGTATTGAAACTTTAAAATGTATAAATTATAAAAAATGAATCAATAGTTAATAATAACCTTAACATTACATGAGATAAAGAATGTTAAACGAATTATTTAAATTAGGTTTATTGACTTCAGTGTTGTTTTTAAATTGTATCATTTGGTTAGTGACCTGAATACGAGCCTTTTGATCAACGTTCATTATTGAGTTGGTGTGCTTATTTTTTTATTAAAGAGTTATTTACATTTTTGTAGTATCTCGTAGTCTTATACATATAAATTCTCGGAATGAATTCGGAGTGACCTCTGCCGTTACGCGAAATGTATTAACTTCCGTTCTTAAATAAATTGAAGATGGTTAATATAGATAGAAACTATATATGAGATGTGTCGTATGTATGTTTGTGCGTAAACTATAATAAATCTTCGTAATTCTCATCACAAAAAGTACTTTTTTTATATATTATGTATCTATATATGTTTAGTTTTTTTTTTGTGGTGTACTAATATTTCAAAAAAAGTCTAGGAAGGCACTTCGAGCAATAATTATATACAGTGTATTAAATAATCAGAGGTCTATCGGGCTGCACAAGCTCAGTAGAAAATATCAATATTACGAGCACACAGGCCGATATAATTCGCGTTGTTATTCTGACGCAAGCACAATACTTCACGAACATGTCGATGTTATCGGTGACTCAAATCCGTAACTTTTTTCCCTACCACGGCTAAAGAAGTTTTTACGAAATAAAGGTTCTGTCTGTTATAACAATATAAAACCCGAAATGCAGAAAAGCTCGATATTAAAGTGATATTTAAGCTTATGGTCGATAAGTGTAATAATAAATTACTAAAACTTGTTAAATATCTCTTTTTTTATATCATAGGAGGCAAAGGGACAAGTGGGTCACCTGATGTTAAGTGATCACCACCGTCTATAGACACTTGCAACACACAAGTGCGTTGCACAGCCTGTCTTGGTGGTGAGGGGGAGTAAGGGAAGGGAGAAAGGAAGGGGAGGTGGGCCTCCGGCGCTCTCACTGACCGAACGAAACGTAACAATGCAAGCACTGTTACTTCACGTCGGTTTTCTCTGAGAGGGCGGTACTACCCCGTTCGAGCCGACACATTCATGCTGAAACCAGTAAAAGCTTCAGCGTGACTCTACCACCTATAAAATACTCATTAAAACACTCATCTCGTACATTGATAAATAAATAATGAATATCTATATAAAATATTTCATTAAAACTTGTAAGTGAAACCGCGAGCAAATGCTTAGTTAAAATCTTCTGCAATCTGTTATATATCGAATCGACGTTCGATATCTGTTTATCGATTTTCACGAAAGAGTCTGTCTGCAATAAACAAAACCGCGCCAAGCCGCTGATGGCTCTGCTAGATCATCTCATACGAACAGTAATAAAATAAACCTATTTTCGCCGTTTATTGAACGACAGAGTTCACTTTGTATTTTAGTGCTTAGGTATTCGACATAACAATATAATTTTCAGATAAAATTACAGCGTCCGTAACACATTCTGTGCAAATTTTATGCGATACGTGGAAACGTTGGCAGGTAGCGTGTGAAAATATAATAAAAACTAATTTTAAAGTCTGATTATATGCGCAATACGTGTTTCATAGTGAGTAAAAAAATTATATTGTTTTATTTGGCTCAAAAGACGCTTTGTCAGGGACCGGGGTATGAGTTGGTAAAAAAAAAACTAGACGCTTTCAGCGCTAAATGTTCAGCGAAAAAGAAAACACGGGTACCAAAGTTTTTTTTGCAATTTTATTTTTGGCATCATACCTTCTAGATTATTACTGCCACTGTCAAGTGTCATATGACAATTTCAATATTCTAACAAGATGGCGGCCTCCTTATTAAAACTTTCTAGGGAGATTTTGTGGCATCTTAGAAATCATATTCCATGGTATTATTTTTCATCCACTTCACTTATGCACAATAACCGAACTATATGACGTAAAATGCCATTAATATTGCTAAATATAAAGTCAAATAACACAAGATTATGAATAAAATATAAAAGCCAGTAACTATACGATAGACCAAGATCCCGCCAAAAATTCCGAGCCTCAGACTTGTGAATAGCATTCCGAATTTGAATATGTCGATTTACTTCTCCTTTCATTGTCACTTACATTCTATTTTAGTTCGGTATTCTAAGCAGCCAGTGTTCTGGATACGTCGCCCTTTACGCCCTTACTATATATACAAAGTTAGCTCTTGCAGTTATCTATTAAAGGATACATTTGAATGAATTATAATTTGCTAGCTACGGTCGCGGCTTCTCGCGTGTTTATTACACTGTAACTATTTTTGCTTCGTATTGGAACTTTTATTTATATTTTATTATACTAATATAGACTATCAATTCTGAAATGACATATACTTAGCCTATACAAAATTTCTTTAATGTTACTTATTAAAAAAGAAAATTTTTCAGAAGATTTCTATTCGAGCATTTATAATCTATCAATTGTCGAATTACATATACTTTCATCTTTCATCTCGGCATAAATAGCAACATATTCGGGTGTAAATAAAAGTGGTTGAAATGAACAAGGCATGCCAAAATAATAGATAGGTAGAAACATGTTGTGTTGAGTCTTTTAATATATTTTCGTGATCTTTTTTTTTTTATACCACGACGGTAGCAAACATGCATGCGGGCCGCCTGATGTAAAGCGGTCACCACAGCCTATGGACGCTTGTAACACCAGAAGTGTTACGTGCGCGTGGCCAACCCTTAAATAACCTATTTGTTTTCCCCTCGAAACACTCCATACTGTAGTCCCCAGGGAAAAACTTTCAGCAGGAAGCTCATTCCACAACCGGATCGTGTGTGTGTGTGTGTGATCTATAGTGTGACCAAAAAAAAAAGAAAAATGATAATAAATAAAAAAAACAAAAGCATGTATGCGTATTAATAATACATTTTTTTGGAAGTAATTTAAAATAATTTATTTCATAATTATAATATATTATATGTATATTATTAGAAACGTAGAAAAATGTATAGATTAATACTAAGAAGTGCATAACTATACATATAAAAATACTTTTGTTTTTTTCTTTTATGTCAGCTTTATCTATTAATATGATATTAAAACGATAATTATTATTTAATTTAAAAGTTACGTGAGTACGCCTTTATAGAGAAATAGCAAGCGATTTGGAATACAACATCACTGACAAAAACTGGTAAAACATGTATATAAGGCTGATCAAAAGACAGTTGCTACCATAAGTTTAAAAAAAATACCGTATTTTTTGCAAAATTTCAAACATGAACGATAATATAATTATGTAATATAAAATTAAAATATTAAAAAAATAAGGTTAGATGCTTAAAAACATGACCCGCCATTTTGATATCTGGATCTTAAAAAATTAGCCAGGGGTTAAATTTTCTTCTAGTTAATCGCAATCTCTGAATTAATGGAAACGACCTCTGATCGGGCAACATTGATTAGAAGCTATTTTTTTACCACTGCGCGTCAACGATATTATAATTAAAAAGTTACAGATCGTAATAAGCGCTTCGACGGCGCCTTCTTAAAACTTGGCTAACTAGCTTATCTTTGACGGTTTCCCGTCAATCCTCCCGTATCTAAGCAACATATAACTATTTCTTGTTCACCACCGATATTGAGGATATGCCATCTTACTTCCACATTTTATCTAAGACAGTGTGACGTTACAATATTACTTTGCGTATGTGTGCGTTATCGTACCATTTGTTTTGTCAAAATATCGTGTAGGTAACGTATCTACGGCTTTTTTAATTATAATATCATTGCTGCACGTTTTTTTTATATTATAGGAGGCAAACGAACATGTGGGTCACTTGATGTTAAGTGATCACCACCGTCCATAGACACTTGCAACACCAGGGGAGTCGCAAGTGCGTTGCCAGCCTGTCTTTGTGGGAGAGGGGAGTGGGGAGGGGGAGAACGGGGAAGGGGAGAGGAGATGGGTATCCGGCGCTCTCATTGACCAAACGAAACGCAACAATGCAATTTCTGTTACTTCACGTCGGTTTTCTGTGAGAGGGTGGTACTACCCCGGGCGAACCGACCCATCCATGCTGAAACCAGTAATAACTTCAGCGTGGCTCTACCACCTACAAAGTACCGTAGTATGTTGATGTATCTGCCAGAGGAATTCTTATCACATCTAGATATCGTGAACGCTGAAATTCGATACCTCATAGATCCGAGACTACATCTCATTGTAATTAATTATACGGTCTCAAAGTTATTATTATAAGTTCAATGAATTTCCTTGAATTTTAATTCTCAACAAAATGGGCAACGTCTAATTTGTATGTGAAGGGATGCGCAACATTTTACTTCTCATTCAATCGACACGCCAGATGACGTGTCTTGCATAACTATGGGCATATAAAATAATATTACATGTTCCTATGCAAATGACGTATTAAATTATCGTCGCTTCCTTGTCATTCGCCCTGTTGATTGTTCAGACGCGCTCTTACAAGCCACAGTGACATAATAGTGATGTCATAGATGAAAATACCTTTTATAGTAATCAATCAATCAAATCAAAAAAATACTTTATACAATTTAGGCCCTAAGAAGGCTCTTATGAACGTCAAAACTACCACCGATTCGGAAAACAGCACACTCATCACAATGACAAGAATCATTCGGGTTTATCTTTTTAACATATATGTTTGGAATACATACATGTTACAATAATTTTTTGGATGCAAAGAGACGAGTCGATTCCAGACATCACCATCGTTCACATATTGAATCACTCTATAATAACCTTTTGACACTAAAACTTGACACAACAGATCGGTAATATGCATTGGGACTTTGTTGTAAAACCTAACACTATTACCCAAAAAACTGTTATTGGTTACCCTGAGTCTGAAACTTGGATCGATTAGTTTGTCACAGTTTCTAGTGCTTATAAATTCATGCTGGTCTTTAGCGAAATCCACCTTTTCAAACTTTTTGCGGGCATACATTAAATTATCAAGAAATAAATCTAAAGACACTAAAATATCTTTAACTAAACTTGACCTATACCTCGACAACAGTATTTTTTTGATGGATAGAAGGCGTCTATGTCCTATAATGTATTTTCTGGCTACGTTTATGCCAAATTTCATGATGATCGGTTGACTAACTTATATATGAAAGCGTAACAAACAATTCCGCATTCGCATTTATAATATAGTATTAGGATTTGTTAACTTAGTTGTAGTTGTAGTGGGGTGGTAGGGTTTTACAACCTGATTGGGTCGCAACCACCATGTATATGGCGAAAAAGCCCGTCATACTGATTCGCTTCTGCGGGTCGCGTTTCGGGATCAGCCTGTGCATATCCAGCTTTTCGCAGGCCGGCAAGACAGCGGCGACCGGCGATGGATATTGTGTCACTCGGTGGTTGCTATTGTTTTTGGATTGTACTGTGCTTATCATCAGGCACAGTGCAGTCATTTTGCCGTGCTACAATAAAAAAATAAAAATAATACGTAAAGCTCATAAAGCGAAAAGGTGTTAGGAAATTAAGAGCGTCAGTACTTCTTCGAGAAACACTATTAGGGCTGTTGGGTTCTGCTCCGAATTCTGTGGTTGGCACCACGCATGCGTATTAAGGACTAACAACCTAATAATATTTAGCCTCGATCGGGACACTGTTCTCGAGGTTGGTCAAAAATAGATAAAGTTCGTAGTGACGTTTTAACAGACTCCATATATACGTTTGATACTTTATTTCATAGAAAAGTGCAAAAAATTCCTTCTGGTCCTATTATTTAATTGTACGGTATTTCATTAAAAAAATTGAAATTTAATTTTGTTCGTCCTCCAATATTGTTTTAGCCATATTATATAAGTCATTCGCAACGATTCGATCCTACGATCGACGAGGTTGTCGCAGACGTTAATCACTGAGCCTGTGTCTATATATAATGTATACTATACTGAGGCAGCAGTGTTCTTGCATTAGTTAACCTTGGCAACTGACACTGCCCTGTTCAGTTTATTTATTAGTAGCGGCGACAGTTGATAAATGGATTTGCATATAATAAATTTGATAGTTGATGTTTAGAAATTCTTTTTTGCTCTTAAGAAAGTGGTTTTACCAAGTGTGTTTATCTATTTTATTATTAGAATAAGACTTAATCAACAGAATAAGATTGATTCACGAGTAACTATGTAATTGTCTTGCCGTATCATTGTCAACTTATCGGACAGGTCAAAAGACTATTGTAATATCCGCCAATATATCATTGCTTCCTCCTAGATACGATGTGCGAATGATAACGTGCAAGGAAATGGTTATTGGACGCGACGTTCGTATGATGGACGTATCGAGCCTACAAGGCGTACATATTTAATGAGAGCGACAGAGAGAGTGTTAATCTTGTCCCTCTTTAACCTGGTACGGATGACGCGCCGGCTTATCTATTTTTTTCCATAGAGCACTATGGCGAATACGTTCGACTTTAAACGTCATAAGGCGAGTTGCGCGACGTTTTGACAGCTGTCAAGTAGTAATAATATTCGTCCAATAGGACAGGCGAAGGAATTAATCCATACTGCCAATTCTGAAGTTGTCAATAAAAAGAAAACTGCCAATACGGTATATACTAAGTTTTTCTTTGGTAACGAGCCTCTTTCGCATGGATAATTCTATTTGGTTCATTAATTGCTTGCCAAAGGTTAACTATATAATAATTGTTTTGTTCAATAATCCATAGCGCTCGAAGCTAGAATATCCCATTCGGATCTACGAAATGCGATGTGTAATTACTTATAAAATACATGCGAAAACCGGCGAAGGTTCTATATAATTAGTTAATCAAGAGAAATAGAGTAACCAACAAATAAAGATAGACTTTTGGATGGTATATTTTACGTAATTTTCTATTTATTGATGTAAATATAAAAATATCCACTAAGTAGTGTATACTTTTTATTTTAAAGTCTCCGTAAGTCCAGCAGATATGAGAAAGGTTATTAATATGACTATTACGGAACAAAAACTATTATTTATGAGCTATTGATACTATTGATCCAAGGTCTTGGCGGATCTTAAAGCTATTCGAATACCAGTAATAGATCCACACATCAAGTTGTCGTAAATACGATTTTAATGGTTCCCAAACTTCCTGATCCCGCTTTACTGAACCGACCTTTTGTGTCCAAATCTCTGTTTCATTTTTTTTTAAAGTGTCTGTGTGGTCCTCACATACGAGGTTACGACTTCGTATGTAATTTGGAAGGTGTTATTGATGCTTCATCGGTACGTTTTTACATTCGAATGTTGGATTTAAACATTTAAAAAAGCACGCCGCGTATATTTAACGATTATTTCGATAAAAGTCGAATTGTAATGTCTATTTGAAATATCGAAAGACTTTGAAATATTACCTTCTGTCAAAATGTAGATAGTTTATACATAGTCATTTTTGTCTTTGGAATTTTCGTTGAAATACCGCAGTGGTCTTGCTTAGACCGCCGCGCTGAGTGATTTAGGTTCGATTCCTTAAACAAGACATTTTTATATAGTTTTAGCGTTTGATAACGATCTCACACGATGTTAATTGACCATGTGTTCTAAGATGGTAACATACTAAGCCTAGAGATTTTTTTTTTGTGTAGATGACGAAACACATCTATAGCTTGGCGATAGCTTGTTAACTTGAGAATGGTAATTAGTAAGGCAGACTTTGAAATTTTTTTTCCAAAATACTTTCGTTTCATCGTGATTTTTTTCTACGAAAGCGTGTGGTTATTTTTGGGATTCGAACCTACGTCTATCGTCGCGGTGTCTAAACACGTTAATCAATGAACCATAATTGTTTCTCAGAGTACTATTGATATTGAATATGTATTTTTTTTTATTGTAGCACGGCAAAATGACTGCACTATGCCTGATGGTAAGCGCAGTACAATCGAAAAACATTAGCGACCACCGAGTGACACACTATTCATCGCCGGTCGCCACTATCATGCCGGCCTGCAAAAAGCTGGATATGGACAGGCTGATGATACCCGAAACGCGACCCACAGAAGCGAATCACATTACGGGCTTTTTCGCCATATACATTTTTACTTTCAAATTTGAATGAAAAAAGTTATGATAAAAATAAATAAAGGTCGTTTGAAATCGGTATACGTTGTACAGGATTTAAGTAGATGCTAATTACCAAATTAGAATTAAAAAATCTTATAGAACACGAAATTAATTCAGATTAATCTCTTTCTTCTCTCTTATTTTGGCAAATTCTTCTTCTTATTCTTACCAACGTGAAGTAACAGTGCTTGCATTGTTGCGTTTCGTTCGGTCAGTGAGAGAGCCGGAGATCCAACTCCCCTCCCCTCTCCTCCATCCCCTTTCCTACTTCCCCCAAATAGAGCGCAACGCACTTGCAACTCCCATGGTTTTGTTAGTGTCTATGGTGATCACTTAACATCAGGTGACACACATGTTCGTTTGCTTCCTATGACATAAAAAAACCAACCTGCTAGATTATTACTACAATTGCCGACTATGTATCACAAGTAGTATTACAATGGTATTACAAGATTCTTGCGATTATTTCAATTAACCGAAAATGTGGTGGCCGTCTACTTGGAACTTTTGTGGTAGTTTTTGTGTTGTGTTATTTCCCATCCACTTGTGCACAATAACCAAACTATATTGTGTAAAACACAAGCTATATTACAAAACATAGAACAAAACACAATACTATGAATAAAATATAAAAACCACTGCGTGGCATTCCAAGAACCTGCCAAAAACTCGGTGTACAGATAACATAGTATTCAAAATCAAAAATCAGCTCCGGCGCGGCATATTGTGGATTATAACTTAAAGATGGCGATAGGGGACCGGAATGAAACCGCCATAAAGGCAATAACGTCTAAAACAGTTAAATAAATATATATATAAAAGGATATAAAGTACACTTCTGCAAGATCGAAATCAAAATATCCTTTATTCAATTTAGGCCCTGAGAAGGCGCTTATGAATGTCAAAGCTACTACCGGTTCGGAAAACAGCCCAGTCATCGAGAAGAACCGGCAAGACACTCGATCTGGTTTATTTTTTCATGTCATATATTTCTATAGTAATATAAATATTCACATTCGTTATTAGTGGATGCACAGAGAGGGGCGTCATTTCCAGACGTCACAATCGTTCACGTATTAATCCACCCTATAATAGCCTTTAGATATTAAAACCCGCTTGACATGGTTCTTGAACTCACTATCAGGCAAATCGGTAATGTGTTTTGGGACTTTGTTATAAAACCTAACACTATTACCTAAAAAACTGTTTTTGGACTTAGTGAGCCTGAAGCATGGAATGACCAATTTGTTGCTGTTTCTAGTATTTAAATTATGCTGGTCTTTTACTAGATCCAACATATCTAAGTTTTTTACGTAGATAAACATAATTATATTTGTTATTAATTAGTCCATTGAAAAGTTACATTTGGGGTTGCGTTTTTTAGAGGACGCGATTTTATTTTTTTGATATTTACGGGGTGTCAGTGTAAAGCTAAAATCAAGTTTGTGGGGTCGCCATCCTTGCCCCACGGCCGCCATCTTGAAAATAGGGGTTGAAATGGTTATTACGATATATCTCTAAAACTATTTATCAGATAAAAAAAATTGTCAACATTTTTTGATGCAAATTTAATTCTCTACAACTTTGGTCCAGTGTCTTTTTGTCGTAGAATTATAAATAAAAAAGTTATAAGCGAAAATGTTTACACTGACCACCCCTACACAAAAATAAAATAAAATTGCGTCCTCTAAAAAACGCAAGGTAGGGCCTAAAAAATGTAACATTTCAATGGACTAAATGTCAACCTGCCGTTATGTAGTTTTAATAGTACCTAGAATAATAAATATTTACACTTCGATATACGGTTACACATCTCGATATTTACATTTTAAATGGTAATTGATTTAATACTTGTAGTGCGTGACCTGTCTACTTGTGATTAAAGATAGCATCTGTTTAATAAATTTTCCCGCAGCTAACCTCTGTCATAGTTGACTCGAATAAACAATTTAACTGCCGAGATGTTCATATTATTTATATTGTGTATGATTTATCCCCTTGCATGTGTAGTTTTTCACGAGAAATTAATTTCTGTTTATGACTTTAGATGTTCTTGGAAAATATGTGAAATATTTCAAACGTTATAATATTCATTAACTTAGAAATCTCTGGAAATATTTTCTCGTAATCTCTCGTTTTCACGTAAATCTTACGTGTCTGTAACTATTTAGATTTTTGTTTGAAAAAATGTTGCATGTGTCTAGAAATAAGGTATAAAATACATTTCAATCATTTTTAGAAATGTCTGTCTATCTGTTTGTTTGGACACGCATCACTGCTAAAATCACTACATAGTATAAAACAAACTCGCTTTCTCTGTCCCTATATCCCTATGTATGCTTAAATCTTTAAAACTACGCAACAGATTTTGATGCGGTTTTTTTAATAGATAGAGTGATTGAATAGGAAGGTTTATATGTATAATAACATCCATTAAATAGTGGAGAAGTACTGTTGTTTTTGAGGTTTCTAATGTGATGTCGTAAATAATTACAGTTAGTTAATAGTAAAATCTCTTCAAGTATATCTTCGAGTAACATTTAGTCTTTCTTTCATTTAAATCGGTTCACTCTATCAAAAGTTATTGTAATTTTAATGACTTAAGTTCGTACTTAATCTCGTGATTAAAGTAGATAACTTAATACATTCAGATGACTTTATAATTACTGTTTTTTTCACGTAATATTCTACGCAGACGAAGTCGTGGGCACAGCTAGTATTTCATAATTTGTTTGTAATTGCATACAGAACTTCATGAATAAATGAAAGTGAATTTTAAATGAATAGAATAAATTTTAAATAACTCGAACGAATTTATCGAAAACTAGCCGTCACGGTGGAGGTTGTCCCGCCCTGATAATAAAAAAACCTTTGTAGTTAGACATATGCACTATTTTGTAGGCATTCTCAAGCTCTACAACTTTTCTCTAGAACTCAATCATATATCTCTCATCGTTAAGGCAGCGTTCGTAAGAAACATTTTCGTTAGACGGTTCTTTCTCCGACGTTCTTTGCCAATCCGACTACCACATAAAAGTCTTTGTATTTTTCGGCTTAATATATAGCCTATGACAATCACAAATAACGTGGCTTCCTATTGGCAAAAGAATTTTCAAAATCGGTTTAGTAGATCCAGAGATTACCCCTTACACCGTCACAAACTCACAACGTCATAAACTTTACTTCTTTATAATATTAGTATAGATGTAAGCAATCAACATCGAAGTTTCTTCTTCATTAACGTATTAGAAAATTATTTTTAAAACTGTATAATATATTTTTCAAATAAATCGTATCCATTTACCAAAAACGTATGTAACTGACATTGAAGTTTCTGGAAACAATATCATTTAAAAAAACTAAACATTCTTGTTATTTTTTTTAAATAGGATTGAACTATATAATTTACCATAAAAAAAGAAATTATTGGGTTATGTGTATAGAAGATACAAATATTTCTTAATTTATTCTAAACATTACAAATGTATTGCAACATAATTATTGCATAATAAGCCTTTATATACATTCCTATGTCTCCAAATCTCATAATTGACGTTATACCTTATCTCAAGTAGTTACAATGTATACATCAACTTATAAGAAATGAATCATAAATTTAAATAATGAGATTGGAGAATACTAACAGTTTTTATTGAAAAGGCATGTCTTATAGTGCAGTGGTAGTAAGCCCTACTGTTGAGTTGGGAGGTCACGTTTCACCTCGCAGATAGCACTAGTTTTTTGCGATGAGTATAATTATCAGTATTTATAAATACACTGATTATTTAGCACTAGCTGATACCAGTGACTTCGTCTGCGTCGATTTATTATCTCAATTGTTATATCTCAAAGGGATCAGGCAGCGTTTTCAATGAAATCTCCCAGGCGTGTTGACTTTTTCCGTTACTTCCAACTGTTATTGTTATATTTCAACTAATTAAAAAAAATAACTTGTACAATTATATACTAGACCTTCCGCAAACCGCATGAGAATCCATTTTGAGTTTACCGCGAGCAGACAGATAGACAGACGCGGCGGAGGAATTTGGTTTATGGTATTTAGTGATTATAGGAACTATGCTTGGTTTTAAATTAAATGACCGTGTGTAAAATAGTGTAAAGTTTATTAAAAAAGTATGTTGTTCAGTAATTTTACAATAATGACAGAAAAACAAAAAAACAACAAACTGATTAGAAGCAAAAAATAAATACGTTTGGTAAACATACACGTGTTTGTGTGTTCCAATAATTTTGACAGCGAATCTATTATTTTAGAAATATGATTTGTCAGCTGAGATTAAGATGACGTCAAAGCGTCGGCGTATCGTCCACATTTGTAAACGCGCGATATTTCATCTCGTCGCCTGCGCACGCGCAGCTCTTGGACGAATTGGTTGATTAATCATTGTTATAGAAACAGGTACGTTATTAGTGTATCTCGGGTGTCATGTTGATCCTGTAAGTTTTGTGGATTATAATTTCAAAATGGTCATAAAAGACGATAATGAAGATGCCATAAAAGCAATAATCTCAATTAAAAATCGGAAATTTTAATAGTTATCCAGAATAATAATAATAGTTGTTCACAATTAAAACGCTTTTTGACATGATTAATAAAATAAACGAGAGCACAAAAAAAAAAACTAAGAAATTAAAAAAAATCCTGTAAGTTTTTTTTTGGCAACTAATTTTCTAGATTATTATATGATTATTATTAGATTATATGGGGTGTAAGGGGTGTCGAATAACATCTAACACTTGAGACACTCAAGCCAACCTCACCTGCACGTGGTGCACTCTGCTGAACAGCGAACGAGGCAATGGCGAAAGCGGGGTGGTAGGGTTTTACAGCCTGACTGGGTCGCAACCACCATGTATATGACGAAAAAGCCCATCATAGTGATTCGCTTCTGCGGGTTGCGTTTCGGGATCAGCCTGTGCATATCCAGCATTTCGCAGGCCGGCATGACAGTGGCGACCGGCGATGGATAGTGTGTCATTCGGTGGTCGCCATTGTTTTTGGATTGTACTGTGCTTACCATCAGGCACAGTAAAGTCATTTTGCCGTGCTACTATAAAAAAAAAATTACTGCCATTGTAGAGTAGCTAATGATATCTTAAGTTTCTTGCGATCTTTTCAATAAACTAACAAGATGGTGGTCGTCTTGTTAGAATATTCCAGTGAGTTTTTGTGAGCGTCTTAGAATTCACTCTCTATGGTATTATTTCCCATCCACTTCACCTGTGCACAGTTACCAAACTATAATACTATAAATACCACCAATATTACAAAATATAAGGTCAAAGAACACAAGATTATGAATAAAATATAAAATCCAGTACATAACAGTCTTCAGAAATATATTCCGTCAAAAACTCCGTATATTTTACTAATAATTGCTGCATTCTTAAAGAATTATATATTCAACTCCTTATATAACCGCTCAACTCACAGATTGACCGTGAAGGTACAGCGATGTCCTGACAATAATAAACTGTACCTAATAATTCAATAAAACAAAAGCGGTCGGGGATTGTCTTAAATCACATATGAGAGCACGCATTATCTTCGATTGTTCTACGCTGCGGCTTGGGATCGCCGGGCGGATACTTCTCAGGACCTCGCTGATCCGAATTAGACTTTATACTACAAAGGTTAAAGTTCAAAATGGAGTAATCGTACAATTGAATTAAGTATCAGTTTACTGCCCGTGACCAAGGCGAAGCACAATAAATTTCAATTAATATTGTCGACAGACCATATGACATTGTCTCAGCGAAGAGATTTGGCTAGACTTTATTTTTCTCTCCGCGAGTTCTCACTCTTTTCATAACAGTCTAATCTGTATATATAAAGGGATAATTTATTGACTGACATATCAACGCACAGGCTATACTATTTAGCCTTTATGACTTTATTTTTCTCTCCGCGAGTTCTCACTCTTTTCATAACAGTCTAATCTGTATATATAAAGGGATAATTTATTGACTGACATATCAACGCACAGGCTATACTATTTAGCCTTTTACATTATAAATGAGCACTAAGAAAAGATTTCTGGAGATTCAACCACACAACGTGGTGAAATAGGGGACCAAAATTTCCAAAAATATTCTTCATTTTTCCACCAATTACTCACATCAGCTTAACGTGTTTACTATCTTATACCACATCGTCATTTGTCAAAAAAAAATTGTTTTGAACTGACTACGCTATTGACCAAGCAAGGTCTTAACAGCTTCACCGGACTACTAAGGCGAGCGCTTAAGGCACTCATCCGATTTTATTTTGACAACTAGCTCAAGGGTGCGCGGCACACCTCGGCTTTGGCAGTTGCCTGATACATGCAATTTGCGACCTATGTGACCTAAGCTAAGCTAACTATTCATACATATATGAGTTGTTGAAACATATATGTGTACCAAGCATACATACCTCAACAACTCTTTTATATATTTCGTATCGGATAATATTCTAAACTATTTCAGTTTCATAAGGGAAAAAAGATAAAACCCTTCCACTTGCATGTGTAAGCGTGTATGCGTGTACGTGTGTGTAGGTGATATGTGTAATGTTGTCGCAGTGATGTAATTTTTTTTGTCAAAAATGAAATTCTGATCAAACTCCATAACCAACAAAGCAGGGGTGCACGAACGGTGGTCCTTGATCGATCTATATTGGACGTGTCGCTACGTCACAATAGCGAAAAATTAAAGCACTCAGAATCGATAGAACTATGTTAATAACGTTATTAAGTTCTTTTTACATATCTATTACGTTGTTTTATAGCGGCCCGCCTTAAGCTCACGTTCTCGCAGAGCTGCTCCTAGTTTTAAAAAGTTTGTTTTTTATATCATAGGAGACAAACAAAAAACAAACCAAAAAGGAGGTTAAGTGATCACCACCGTGCAACACCAGGGGAGTCGCGGTCGCGAGTCAACAGAGGGAGGTTGGAGTGAGAGTGGGGGCGAGCCTGAGTAGGTATCCGGCACTCTCACTGACCGAACGAAACCACTGTTACTTGACGTCAGTGTTTCTGTGGGTCGCGTGGTACTACCGCCGGCGAGCCGACACATTCATACTGAAACTAGTAATAGCTTCAGCGTGTCTCTACAATCTACAGATCTGTCTGTGGGTATGATAAAGTCTGTGCATTTCTGCTATAATGTATAGAAAATTTAGTTTAATAATTTATTTATACTATGAAATGGGGTAACTAGTAAACCATATCTACATGCACGATGTGACGATTTCAAGCTAGCGAATAAATAAAGAAAACAAATTACACCTATTATTCATTCATAAACCCTTAGTACACTTTGTGCGTTGCTGAATGACGAACGGATGATAATTTTTTACCCGTTTACATGTAAATAAGATGAAGAATGACATAACTATGACTTGTTTATAGGTGTGTGGATGGTTATTTAATATACTATTGTTTGCAGAATCCGAATTTATTGGTAAATAAATAGAAAAAAAATGAGTTTTTTAGTGAAATTTATATATCGGCATTTATTGTTTGATGTATCAATGGACGGGATTCTTTAAATCAATATTTTCAGTTTTTGAATTAACACGTTACGAATATCCTTATATATATAAGACTAGCTTATAAAAGATACTAATATTTAAGACATTAATAACACCAGGGGAATCGTAATTGCGTTGCCAGCCTGTGTTTGGGGGAAAGAGAGAGAGGGGGAAGTGAGGGGAGGTGGACCTCCGGCGCTCTCACTGACCGAACGAAACGCAACAATGCAAGCACTGTTACTTCCAGTTGGTTTTCTATGAGAGGCTGGTACTACCCCGGGCGAGTGACCCATTCATGCTGAAACTACTAATAGTTTCAGCGTGACTCTATCACCTATGAAAAAGCTTACAAAAGGGAATAACGATTTTAAAATTATTCATTGGTGATACGCTCCTATTGATCTTAGCGATGATAAGTCCCATTGCCTTCTTGTATAAATGAGATATAAAACACTGAAAGAATTTTTTAAATCCAACTAGTAGTTCCTGAGATTAGTGCGTTCTACAATCAAACTCTTCGGCTTTATAATATTAGTATAGATAAAGGTATTATTGTGTGCGCATTATTCAATAAACTGCAGAATAAATATCGATATTTTTTTTAATATATTATTTATTTGATATATGGTTCTTGTCTTTTAAAAAATATCACGGTATCTACATTTAATACAAAGTTATTAAAGTTTTCATAAAATAAGAATTCTACAAACACACTACGCATTTAGCGAAGTGTGAATTGGGGCAAGCAGTCTGGTGCGCATGGGCAAGGAGGGGAAGTTAACGGATAACATTTATTGCAAAGAAATTCTGCAAGCAAATTATAGTTTAACTATATTTTTTTTTGCAAAAAGAAAATTAAACAAAACAATGCAGACAAAGTCGCAGGTATCAGCTAGTTAAATATAAGATTGATTTATCGATTAAAAATGTTACATTGTCAGTTTTATAATCGTTCTAGTCTTTTCCCACTAATACTGATGAATATCTTTTATCGCACGTTTTACTTTTTATAAAGCAAGAAGTAAAGAAAAGTAAGCCGGAATAAATGATAATATATTTAGTACGAATTAAATCTGTCGGTTTCTGAAGTTTTGCCATCACTGCCAAGATTGCTTTTACTATAAAACATTTTTTTTATTTAAAAAAAAACGTCACGATGGCGTAACAGTTTCTCATTCGCTTAGAGATAAGGTGACGATGGAACGATGCCAGCAACTGTCCAACTGTTATTGTTATTGGTCCAGTCGTGACAGAAATTTCCAATCCAATTTCTTAAACTTCAAGAGGAAATATACTCATTTGATGATTACTACAAAATATATGACCTAATTCATCTTCTTCATCGCTTTTTTTTACGGAATCTCTCTTCTATATTATTACTACCGTTGTCGAGTAGACAAATAATGTTACAAGTAACTTGTGATAATTTCGAAGTTCTGACAGTATGATGGACTCCTTGTTAGAACTTTCCTGGGAGTTTTTGTGGCATTTCAAAATTCATGCTCCTTTGTATTATTTCCCATCCATTTCACGTATGTACAATAACCGAACTATATTACGTAAAATGCCACCAAAATGAGGTTCCGATCGAACCGTCGACTTGAGCGGTTGTCCGTTTTGCTGCGCGCGCTAAGTTCGATTTTAATACTCGTGATTTAGTGACGTCAGTTATTGTTTGTTTCGATCCGGCACACCTGCGCTTCACAGGTGCGCTGCACCTGCGTTCTTTTTCTTGGAACTGAGTGAGACCTTTCCTTGTATTTATTTATTGCTTTATCTATTTCTTGGTACTATTATTTATATACTCTTTTGTTTATCTATTTATTTACGTATTTCTTTAATTCTTCAGTGATTTATTTTTAAATTTATTTTCTTTTTATTGTTTGTTTATTTAAGTAGTCTTATGTTATTTTTCCCCTGTCTCGCTCAGGTACTTATTTGCGTTGTTTTCCTATTTTGTTTAGTTTTAAACAGCTCCCTTTGATCCGGACTCGGGATAGTCCGTTAAATTCATTAAGGCGCGCCCCCCTGCCCCTCTGGCAGGGAGGTTTCACATGTCTTCCCCCGCCCCACTCCCCTCCTCAGGCCCCGGTATGGCCGCTGAACAAGAGATCAGTCTCTTAGAGACTGAGCTCATTAGCCTCCGCGGCTTCATAGCCGCTATCTGTCCTCGTCTCGTAGACGATTACGATGCGTACGCTGCAAAGCGTCGCACCGAGCTCCCTCATTCCTCGAAGCCCGCTCCCTCGATCTATGCCAAGATCGAGGCTTCCAACAACTTCCCAATCCCAGCCGATCGCGATAGCGATGACTCCGACTCCGACTCCGGCTCCGACATGGAGCAAGACCCTCCTGCTCAGCAGGATCCCCCTGCCGAGCAAGCCCCTCAGGCTGAGCAAGCCCCTGCTGCGGACGATGGCTTCACCACCGTCACGCACCGCAAACCGCGCAAGAAGCGCTCGAACTCCTCTTCCGATCCGGAGGACAAATTGCCCTCTAAAAAGATCGCAAACGTCGATGGCGCGAAAGTGCCAAAGGCGACACCAGCGCCCTCTAGACCCGACTCGCCCGTGGCTGCGGGTTCCGCAGTTTCGGGCAAGAAGCCCCGCCCACCGCCCCCCGTTACGATCCAAGACAAAGCGTCTTGGGTTGAGATTTCTAGCCTGCTGGAAACGGCAGGTATCCCTTACACCTCCGCCGTGAATACCGCTGTAGGTATTCAGGTGAAGGTAGCCACGTCCACCGCCCATCGCAACCTCACTCGTTTCCTTCGGGACAACCAGTGGGGCTATTTCACGCACTCTCTCGAAGAGGAGCGTAAACTACGGGTTGTGATCCGTAGAGTCCCCTCAGAACTCCCGACTGACGACATTTCAGACGACCTCAAGGAACAGAAGATTCCTGTTCGCGAGGTTCATCGTATGCGCTCTCCGCGCACCAGGGCTCCATATGATATGGTTCTCGTTGTCCTCGATCGCACCCCTCAGGGGAAAGCGATTTTTAATCTTACATCCCTTTGCGGCCTCTCCGGCGTCATAGTCGAGCCGCCGCGCAAAACGTCTGTGCCCTCGCAGTGTCACAACTGCCAGGTGTACGGACACTCCGCACGAAACTGTCGCCTGAAACCCAGGTGCGTTAAGTGCCTCGGCGACCACTCCACTAGGGAGTGTTCTCGCACGAAAGACGCCTCCGACCCTCCGAGCTGTGTTCTGTGCCGCGGCGTGGGCCATACCGCGAATTATCGCGGATGTCCCCGCGCCCCGCGCACAAAGCGCCCTCGATACCCCAGGCAGGCGTCGCCGTCTAAGACGGCCGCTGCCCCCGCCCGTCCTCGACCTCCGCCTCTCATGTCTCGAGAGGCCTTCCCGAACCTGCCGGGCACGTCTCGTGCACCGGCAGCGTCCGTACCCGCGACTAGTGCGCCCCCCCGCCCCTACCGGGCCCCTCAGGCCCCGTGGGCTCCTAAACCCGCGTCCCAGCACACTCCCAAACCTCCGGCGGCTAATCCTTCACAGGATGACCCCGCATACTCCTTTTCCCTATCGAGTATTGACTACGCAGGTCAACTACTCATTTTCCACGAGATCTCGGAGATCTCGGCGTACGAAGAGTGCTCTCGTAATCCGCTACTAGGTGCCGTCACGGCAATCCATAGATTTCCAGCCATCGCGGCTACACTACAACGGCTCGCGCGCGCAGCTGTTAAAAAATAAATAACTCAAATAAGATAGAGTAAATCGCGTATTTACGTCTATCTTCCCCTAAAAATAACCGTCAAACAATAATAATAATTTTTGTTATGTCTATTTTTAGACTTCGGTGCCGTCACCGTTAGTAAATTTAAATTCAATCTTATAAAATGCGTGTTGCGCCCACGCTTTTGTAATCGATCCCTATTAGCTCCCGCACACTTCGCGGTTCTCAATAATATCTCGAGCCTAGGTCGTCCCCGCGCGGAGCCCTCTTGATATTATTTTCGCGATACAGTGACTCACCTACATCACTTGAACAGACATATGAGATCATCTCTCTCACACACGTGCACATATATACACATGGTGGGAGGGTTTTGTTTTTTTTTCCCTCATCGAACTGAATCGAATAGTTTAAGTTCGTTTCAATCCGATATACACGTATTCATTTGTGAATCATGCAATTTCGATTGTATGGTTCACAAATGTATATATGTATGAATAGCTTAGAATAGTTAGCTAGGACAGACGTGTCTTTTTCCAGGAAACAGCCCAAGCCGAGGTGTGCGTGCACCCTTGTGTATGTTACCCAAAACCAAAATCGGCTGAGTGGCCTAAGCGCTCGGCCTTAGTAGTCCGGTGAAGCTGTAAAGACCTTGCCAGGTCAATAGCATAGTCAGTTCGAAAAAAAAAAAAAAAAAACCACCAAAATGACAAAATATAGAAAAAAAAAATCAAATAACACAAGATTACGAATAAAATATAAAAGTCGCTACTCTCGATCTCGCCAAAACTTCTATTACCTTATTATTTTTGACATCATTTTCCAAGGTTTCCATTTGATACGTGTTCTTTAAGCCATCTTTGTATTGTTTTTCTATACTCCAAACATACAAGGTAGTGGCTCCGTATTTTTTGCATAATTTTTAAGGTATTATTGATGTTTAATATACTTGTATAAAAAATTTATTAAAATCAGTTTAGAAGAAACCAAAATGAAGATTATTTTTTACAAAATCTAGAAGCTATTATTCATGAGTTTATACTGTATCGAAATATTAGAAAAAATTAATAAATATACGGACAAAACTACACTTATTATAAATAAATTAATATTTAAAAGTATTTAGACGAACAAGCTCTTATACAATTGCACTGAAAATTAATCAGATTTATTTACAGTGTGTATGGCGTCCATTTTGAAGTTCGCCATTTTGTTTCTATTTCACTTTCGTGTATTGTCATCGGGATTGATTGAATACGCAAAATTGCAAAGTTAAGATTAAAGGACCTGGTTCTAATTCAGAATGCAAGATTTGACTTAAATAAACAAATATTGCAAGCTAAATAAAAGCTTGTAATAAAGTGTTATGAATTAATACGAAAATCGACACATGATACATTAAAACCAAGCTAATAACTACGCCTTACGAGCTTGAACACCATAATGTTGCTAGCATGTAAATATATTTAAAAAAGTGAACATTATAACTGTCAACATATTTAAAAAGTGAACATATATAACTCATGTAACACTTACATTTAAAAAAAATCACTGTCCATATTGAGAAGTCAAACGATTAATATTTCTATGGCAACATCAGAATTCATTCCCGCTTCCTGGTACGTGTAGTGCATTATTGACCATCTTCCGTCCTCGTCGGGTTTTTATAGCTTGACGCGGGTGCGAGGGAGAGCCACGACGACGTCTTATTGCAGTCAATCATCCATATTCGTGGTAGCTAGTGGAATATTATCGTAGCTTCCGGTTGATTTAAGTCAATGACTCGATGAAAGGTTCCAAGGGGATAATTGTGAACGTCCATTTTGTTTGATGAGCTTCGGTGATGTTTTGTTTCGTTGGTAAAAGATTTATTTTTTTGAATTGTTTTTCTAAGAAATTACGTATTTATAATTGTGAAGATGTATAAATTTGTACAAATAAAAATAGCTTAGCATTTTTTTTAAATTCAATACTTTTAATTTTGTTCATGTGCCTTATAGTAAGCATAGTAAAATTTCATAGGAGTTTTTGGCGGAATCTTAGCCTGTCATTTAGTTTCTTTTATATCTTATTCATGTGCTATTTTACTCTATATATTGAAATGTTGGTGGCATTTTACGTAATATAGTTCGGCTATTGTGCATAGGTGAAGTGGATAGGAAATTATACCATGGAGCATGAATTTTGAAATGCCACAAAAACTTCGTGGAAAATTCTAACAATTTACTTGTTGGAACATTAAAATTATCACAAGGGACATGTAACATTATTACCTACTCGACAATGGCAGTATTAAAGTAGAAGGTTGTTTACCAAATTTAAATAAAAAAAGGAATATAGCAATATGCGTTCTTTATTTAATTTTGTGTCTTTGCCTTATAGTAAGCTTAGTAAAAAACTCATAGAAACCGTTGAGACTATGCTTGAATATAAAAATAAAGTTTTTGGCGGGATCGTGGAATGCCATGTAGTGGTCTTATTGTGTAATGTTGATGGTGCTTTACGTAATATAGTTTGGGTATTGTGCACAATTGAAGTGGATCGCCAATAATACCACGGAGCATGGATTCTGAGTTGCCACAAAAACTCTCAGGAAAGTTCTAACAAGATGGCCGCCGTCTTGTTAGTTCATTGTAATTATATCAAGAAATTTGTAAATTCGATACTCACTTGACAATGGCAGTAATAGTCTACTAGAAGACTGGTTACCAAAAATAAAATAGAAGAAGAATATAAAAATAATCCAAGTAAACATATTTGCCTGATAAATAAAATTACTGACAACCATTTTTACATAGTGGTTTACCCTGCCACCTCTTCATTTTAGTGTTTTAGGTAGTGCAATGATTGTTTTAGTCTCTGTATATTTTGCATCTGTTCTAATTGCATGTTTATAAAGTCTCTTGCTTCAATATACTCAATTATTATATCACAAACTGTCTTAAATTCGGATTACATATTCGAAATGTTGAAAATTAGATATATTTTTTTGAAATTCACATTACGATTTTTATTAAAGCGGTGATGTTATTCTAATTAAAACAGAATCAGTGCTGCCGAGACATGTTTTTACGACGATCTCTTAACATTCAGTCGGAAGACAATTAATATCGTGCACTTAGCGACAAGTGTCCGTTTGTCTTGGAGTCAACAGCGGCATATAGTCGGGGACAATGGGGCCGTTTTATTGACGACATATCTTGAATGTACTCGTGCCTCCTCGCTGTCGAACGTAGAACTATATAGAGTTGTATAATTTTTTTTAAACATATTTTCTCCCTCTTTGTAGTAAAAGGAACGACAGATTGAATTATTTTTCTTGAGGGATAAACCAGTTGTCAACATACAGTGAACTAGTGTAGCAGCTATGGGTTTGTAAATGATGTGCTAATTTTCATAACTCAGTCTGTGACATTATATATATTTTATGAACTGTATTATAATCTGTATTGAAACAAAACATTGATATTGGCATTTGCCAGTGCAAGTATTTGCTTCTGCGATGCTAAAACAAGATTTTTTTTCTGTATATATTTAATTGACGATATACAATGTGTACAATTTTCTATGACTACACTATTGCTATATATTTGTATATGTATTTGCTTGTATTATTATTTATTATGTATGTATTATTATTATTTTTTTATTCTCAGGCTTATGGTGGTCATTGTGCAACCAAGGTAGTGAATAGCTTTTTGGACAGGCACATTTGTAATATTTGTATCTTTTTTTTTCGATGTTTACTTTTTGTTGTTGTTAGCTGTTTACATATATAAGTTCTGTTATATTTATTGTCAATACACCGACTACACGTCCGTACATTACTTAGGGTCTCCATTGAAAATCAGCGCTGCAGTACCACCCTAGTTGTGCTGCAGCACTTTGCTGAATGGTGGTGCCTTTGTTGGATATTCTAATAAGCTATGTATATGTTCATCTTGTTGTTTTGATGTTATCCAGCAATAAAGACATTTTCTTTCTTTCTTCTTTATATTAAAACTAGCCTCCGCCCGTGATTTCATTCACGTGGAATAGTTATTTTGGGTTAAGGCTAACGGTTCTGTACGCATTTTGACGCACTGTCGTTTCATTTGAAAATAAAGGAAACGAAATCGAGTGAACGAACTGGTATCTTATAAAAATAACTTTAACGTTAACCTCTGTACTATAATAATATTATCCTTACTAGTATTATAAATGCGAATGTATGCGAATATAAATTGTTTGTAACGCTTTTACGCGTTAACTACTCAACATAAAATGTTGAGATCCCGCGGAATATGTCAAATCTATATAAATACGAGTGAATCTGCGGGCAATAACTAGGAAGATTTTTTTTCTGCCAATTAATATTTGATTTTTATTTATGTTTAATGGACCGTAAGCGTTTTCTGAATAACAGACTTACAGTATAATTCTTGTTACTTGTGTTAATATTTTGCAATTTTGAATATAAATTAATATATAGAATTGAAAAGTTGTCTACAAACAAATGTTCTTGAGATAAACATTAATGCCGAGTACAGCTCTAGTTCTTTCTGCGGTAATCCCGAGACGTTTTGTAGTGTCTCCCCTAATGTAAAAACACAGACGAGAGATATGTACATATTACATGGTATGCACTTAAGGCACGTTAAAATCGGTATGATTTATCACTTTCACTGTATATAATATACATTCCTTTGGATTTTCGTAAGTATGTTCTTGCAGCTGTGTTTGAGAGCCAGCCTACTTTTAGGTTCAGCGTCTTTAGCATCTTAGACTGTTGAGCATCTTTAACGTGAGGTGAGATTGTGGTCAATGGGTAATACTTGTGAAGTATAATAAAAGTGTATAAGTCACTACATAGTATAAAACAAAGTCCTCTAACGCATCTGTCTGTCTGTTCGCGTTAAACTCAAAAACTACTGAACGAATTTTTATGTGATTTTCACCTCTGGATAAAGTGATTCACGAGGAAGGTTTTGGTATATAATTTGTCAATTTTTTTTTATAATCAGGGCGGGATAATATCTGCCGTGCTCGCTAGTTTGAAATGAAAGCAATAATTGACGCAGGCCGGCACGAAAACGACGACCGGCGATGGATAGTTTGTATCGCGGTGGTGACCATTTTTGGATTGTACTGTGCTTACCATTTGGCATAGTGCAGACACTTTGCAGTGCTAGAATTAAAAAAATGGCAGACACATAATCACACTTTTTATTTCTCGCACTAAAAACATGTAAAAATTGTCAACGCATTTATCAAGTCCTAGCTTTTGCTACAGCTTCGTTCATATTAGTGTAGATTTCATGTATCCTTTGATAAAAGTACTTTGTTTCTTAGTGCAAGGCACTGTGTTCTTTTCAATAATCCTGATGACGTGAATGCGTAACAAAAAAATAAAACTCACATTCGTCTCTAATGTATTAGTTAGAATAGCGTCTAAACATTTTGGGTAAGGCATGAATACTTTAATAATCCTTTATTTCCTTTTTTTCTAAAGTGATGTGATAACTTGTACTCTCCCTTTCCCTCTCCCTCCCCTAACCCTTCCCCCAAAGGGTGGTAACGCACTTTCGACTCCTCTGGTATTGTTAGTGTCCATGGACGGTGATGATCACTTAACATCAGGTGACCCATCTGTTCGTTTGCCACTTATGACATAAAAGAAAAGTTGATTTTTGAGGTGAATACTTCATTGGGCGTGTTGTGCGGTATTTTTGGTATTAGATAAGTTTATAATTTCGGGTCATAATATGGTACGTAAGCGTTACCGGTCGTATTGCGCTTGCGCGGCTTTCGTCCGACTAGCGACGCGTATAGCGGTATGTAATTTTGATATATTGCAGTTTATTATACATTCAATTGATTAATAGACTTTCTAAAAAATGTATATAATTAATGCTCCGAGTGCCAATAGATATAAAAACCACACTAATATTAATAATTTCAATAATCATATTCTAATATTTAAATATTGTCATTCACACTATAATTGATATGAAAATTCAAAAGTAAACACATTTATTCCATTGTTTTAAGTTTTCACTCTGTCGGCAGTCCTTAAGACTCCCGCGACTTTTTTATTTATATAGAACAGCCACTATGCATTTTCTTTCGGCCGTACAAACATAACGTAAAGATTATAACGTATATGTCCAGTGAATGATTATTGATTTGATAGCTCATCGCGTCCTAGGCAGCCTTCGTACAGTAATTTCATACGTGCGCAAAATATTAAACGGTTGTATAAGTAAGGCGTAACTTGACAATACGCCGTTAGAATACCGTTACTTATCATTTGCATTAATTAATTTTTAAGTGTTAATTAAACGTTTGATAGGAAGGTTGGCAGGTGAAGGGTATACAATTATGCATCCTTGACATAAAGTAATACGCCAAAGATAAAAGCCCTAATCAAATGCAGAAAAGTACAGTACCCAGCTTTTGATTTGGTACGTTAGAGAGTAGGCAGAAATAGTCGGCTAATTTTAATTTCTTATAGTGCTATCTTTGTTTATCGCAGTCGATCTTCGCCGGATGTCTCACTCTTCTCCCCGACGTGCGAAATCAATTGCTCGGTACTATATGTTATTCCTCTTCTCTTTTTATACGTACCGTGTTGATTACACGATATCGTCACTCGGCATCAGGTAAACTTATAAATTACTAACAGTCGCCCGCAACTTGGTTTAAATTCGTGTCCTTATGCACCATTATTTCCGTGTAAATGTCACGTTTTATATTTTGGGTAATTTAAATCTAACGCTGAAAGAATTTTTGAAATCGGACCTAGTTCCTGAGATTAGTGCGTTCATGTAATTGTATTTTAGTAGGTGGTAGAGCCACGCTGAAGCTATTACAGGTTTCTGCATGAATGGGTCAGCTCGCCCCCGGTACTACCCTCTCACAGAAACACCCACGCGAAACAACAGTGCTCGCATTGTTGCGTTTCGTATGGACACTGAGAGCGCCGGAGTCCTACCTCCCCTCTCCCTCCCCTCTCCCTCCCCTCATTCCCACTATACACAAGCTGGCAACGCACTTGCGACTTCCTCTGGTGTTGTTAGTGTCTATGGACGGTGGCGATCACTTAACTTCAGATGACCTGTTCGTTTGCCTCCTATGACATAAAAAAATATCTTTATCATGCCTATGTGTTATTCTAATGCTATGATCTCTATTAAAGTTTCATCAAAATCCCTTTAGTCGTTTTTGCGAGAATATCAAATTGTTTTTTTTTTTTGTAATCATAACTATAAATATTGGAATATCTACTTTTTTATCTGTTCTTTTTTTTAACGTAGAACTTAATAATGACGAGCACGCGAGTTATCCCATAGATAATTTTATACTTCCAAATATAGATGGCATTGTACATACAAATATGGAATTTCCCACGAGAATTAAAATTAATCACGTCTAAATAGAATCGGCTGATTGATAACAATATAAATCATGGATTGTTTTTTGCGCCGCCCTATTCTGTAAACTGTCGTCGCGTCGGCGAGTTACAATTTAGCCGTTACAAGCTTCGGGAATTTGTAACAAGCGCCGAGAATGCTAATGTTATGTTTTGTAACGAGAAATCATTCGAATACGATTGTCGGGTCGTCTCTACTAGATTGGAACGACATGTTTTCATGTTTGGATTACGATAACGAAATAATTTTGTTTACTATTTAAATCAGTGTCATTAGACAAATGGATAGATTAAAATTTTGATATATACTAAATTCCTTAACTTTTGATTGTTTGTTTCGGAATAATCAATACGCGTCGGTGGCAAATAATTGTTTAGTGTTTACGACGATTATCGAAAACGGAGAAAGATCTTAACTTTATTTAATTATTTATTTTCTAGGGAAGGCAAGTTTATAAGGCAAGTTTAATGGTGGTAGAGCCACGCTGAAACTATTACTGGTTTTAACATGAATGGGTCGGCTCGTCCGGGGTAGTACCACCCTCTCATAGAAAACTGACGTGAAGTAACAGTGCTTGCATTGTTGCGTTTCGTTCGGTCAGTGAGAGCGCCGGTGGACCACCTCCCCTCCCCTCTCCTCTCCCACTCCCTCCCCTAACCCTTCCCCCCAAAGAGTGGCAACGCACTTGCGACTCCTCTGGTGTTGTTAGTGTCCATGGACGGTGGTGATCACTTAACATCAGGTGACCCACATGTTCGTTTGCCACCTATGACATAAAATATATATATATATATATATATATAATTAATATTATTATTTTATAATTCGACGTTCATATTATCACACTACCCTTATTTAGTCATAGGTTTGTTGTAGAAAATGAAACATAATTTATGTTTTTAACACAGTTGCGTCTAACGTCAACTAAGGTACAATATCAGTAAAGGTAGTGTTCGGTCAAAAGTAAAAGCTTATCTGTAACTTCCCTGGCATAGTTTGATGATGTTGATATTAGAAAGGATACGACAAAAAAAAACTGAAGAAAATGTAGCAAATATATTATGCTATTATATAAAATATAATAGAAAAAGGGCTTGCATTTTTCCAACGAAAAGTAGTGGTTTCATTATCATAACGAGCAGAAAACTAATTTGTAGTCGTTTTTACTACTTTAAACTATTTTATTTGCTTTTAAGTCCATTTCCAAAATAAGAACCTTATTACATTATGTTGTCTATCCTACCTTCAGTTAACTGCATCCTTTGAACAATAATACGAAGCTATTGGTACCTTCTGAGATTGTTTCTTGTCGGATATCTTGATATACATGGAAATTACCAAAAAAGGTTACCAAAAAGTATTTTTCTAATTTAATTTCATTAGGATGCTAACTTTAAAAATAATGAATACTTACAACCGTTCAAAAATCAGTTTAAATTATGGTAATGGGTAAATGAAACAATATTGTATCACACCGAGCATGGAATGGAATTCCAAAAACGCTTTGATCCGATTCGCACTTGACGTAATTTTTAATGATGGAAGTTCATGAGCACATTAATATAAACAAACACGCATTAACACACGTGTCAATCTCATCGGATAATTTCGCGGTGGATGTCAACGAATTCTCCGTAAAGGTGTTAACAGCGCCCTCTATTGTCCCTTGGAGATATTATCGAACGATTGTCATTCGTTCAAGCTCTCTCTGTTCGTGTCGTCCCGTGGCCGTTGTGAGATGAATCCAGAATAGGGGTGCGCGTTCGTGGAAGTTTTCTTGTGTTTTTTTTACCTTTACAAATGTGTCGAAGCCCGTAAACTATTCTGTCGTGTTATGTACGAGGTAGGAATGAATGATTGGTTCTTTGTCGTGGATGTTAAGAGAGGTTTTCTCGGGTCTTATATCGTTGCGTTATTATTGCTTCGTGTTTGTTTTTTTTTTGTTTTGAATAATCACAAGTGATTTGTTATCTTTAAAGCGGCATCTATTTTGTTGCAGGCACTTGTTGCTTTTAGTAAACTTTGACTATGAATGAGAGATCATATGAAGGGATACAAAAAGTATCTAGTGTGTTTGTCTAAGTTAGAATAAATTTTGGGACCAAGAATTAACCCTTGTGGTCTGATAACTGCAACTGAGAGCCTAACTATCTTGTTTGTAGTCTAAATTATTATCGTCATGTATTCGTATTTAGTACACTTAGTATGTAGTACATTTAGTACTACAAGACTACTAGAGTATAATCTAATCTAATAATCAATGATATTTTAGTGTAAGATAATAATAGGCTGACTCAAAAGGAACTAGCCCTCAATGCAGCTGCCAGAACATATGGAATTATTATTTGTTTCAATTTTTTTCTTTGAGTGTGGTAAATCAGGCGGGCATTACAAAATGCACTAACACCATACGTTATTAGAATGGTTTTTAAGAATCTTTGATACCAAATTTGATTTTCGGGATGAAATTCTAGAAAATCTATATATAAATAGAGAGAGTTAAACAAGATATACATCTTTGTCCTGTATTTCTTAACCAATTTTCCTTTTTATTTTCGTGTATATTGGCGAAGTTTAGTGGGGCAATTGGTTTAGAAATAGTTTTTTCCAACACCATAGTCGATTCTTTTATTTAAAAATCTCTTCGTTGTTATCCTTCACACTCCCTACGTCAAAATTACATTATAGTTTTTAGCATTTAGGAACAAAAGAATTAAAAAAAATCAAATAATAACATTTAGGTAGGTATATATGTCGTTATATTTCAAAATGAGTTAAATCCAATTTTAATCATTCATATCACATGTTTTTTTATGACACTCCCAGATTTTATACACTAGGAATGAAGTTCAAATTTTGCAGTCCATAATTTTTTTAATTTCTTTTTATGACCTTCATATTTTATATGAATGAAATCAGAAGATTTTGAAAAATAGCGTAAAACAACAGGAACAATTATTATGGTAGGTGGTAGAGCCACGCTGAAGCTATTACTGGTTTCAGCATGAATGGGTCGGCTCGCTCGGGGTAGTACTACCCGACCCACAGAATACCGACGTGAAGTAACAGTGCTTGCATTGTTGCGTTTCGTTCGATTAGTGAGAGCGCCCGATACTCACCGCCCCTCGTCCCTTCCCCACTCCCCTCCCCATAACACAGAGTGGCAACGCAATTACGACTCTTCTGGTGTTGCAATTCGTTTGCCTCCTATGATATTAAATAATGAAGTTAAACTTCTTTGGCTTATATATGTTAAATTATATATAAGATATAATTTCATAGGTGGTAGAGCCACGCTGTCATAGGTGGTAGAGCCATTGTAGCTATTACTGGTTTCAGCATGGATGGGTCGGCTCGCCCGGGGTACTACCACCCGACCCATAGAAAACCAACATGAAGTAACAGTGCTTGCATTGTTGCGTTTCGTTCGGTCAGTGAGAGCGTCGGATATCCACCTCCCCTTCCCCTTCACCCTCCTCCACTCGCCCTCCCCCAAACACAGGCTAGCAACGCACTTGCGACACCCCTGACGTTGCAAGTGTCTATGGACGGTAGTGATCACTGAAAATCATGTGACACACCTGTTCGTTTGCGGACATTAAATTCCTAATATTTGATTTAGATCATTTCCAAATGTAACGATACATATATTAACATGTTAAGAAAATATTATGCACCCTTATTATGAATGAATTTGAAGAATTAGGCGACTAGTTAGATAAAAAGTACAATCAAATTACACCCGATATAGCTGCAAGTTCAGGTGTACTGCATTCCGGGATTACTCGGTGTACATCTAGCAATCAAACGGGGTAGTAGCGATATGTAATTATTACCATATATATCGTATATTACAACACTGCAATGAGAAAGAATAACAACAGAACGATGTTTAGTTAGACGTCAATTCTGACTTTGACTTGCATTTTTTTTCTATTGTAAGCACGGCAAAATGACTGCACTGTGCCTGATGGTAAGCACAGTACAATCCAAAAACAATGGCGACCACCGAGTGACGCACTATCCATCGCTGGTCGCCGCTGTCATGCCGGCCCGCGAAAAGCTGGATATGCACAGCACGGGCTTTTTCGCCATATACATGGTGGTTACAACCCAGTCAGGCTGTCAAACCCTACCACCCCGCTTTCGTCGTTGCCTCGTTTGTTATTCAGCAGGGTGCACCACGTGCAGGTGAGTTTGACTTGGGTGTCTCAAGTCTTACGGTGTTATTCGACATCCCTTACACCCACCCATTGCATTGCATTTTTATATGAGAGTTGTAATCCATTTTTTTCTGTCTGACATTATATGTCTGTGAAACGCTAAATAGTCTTTAGAATCATTCTTATTCCAATTTCAAATAATCTCACAGGCCATGATCGTAAATATAATTTCTTTCACGTGACCCGAATAAAATCTGTTTAGAGTTCAGCTAAATTAAGATATTCAAAAAATATTGACTACCTACTGCATTTACATTACTCATCCTGGGTTTCGATCTAGATATGGGACGTTGAACGTTCTATTTTATACGGAGTATGAAATCAATCATTACATACGACTAACATGTCCAAACGCCTGTACCATGATGTCATCATGGCCTAAAAGACAATTGCCTCTTTCATAACAGAATACACTCAAAATATGTGTACAAGTTTTCAGAATTTGGGAATTATTATTTTGTTTAATTTTTGGCAACTGATCTTCTAGATTATTACTGCCATTGTCGAGTAGGTTACATTACAAGTGTCTTGCGATATTTTCAATGTACTAACAAGATGGTGGCTACGTTGTTAGAACTTTTTAGGCAGTTTTGTGACATCTCAGAATTCATGCCCGTGAAATTATTTCTAAATAAACTTGAATTTACGAGCTCTTTTCCAATGTACATTATGGTAGGACCGATAAAAAACCGCATATCTTTATGAAACGAAAGCGCCATTTTAGCGCCATCATAATTCGTTCGTCTTCTATAAATGCCTATGCGTATGGAGTCGTAATAAAACCATTATGGTATGCCCGTAAATTTTTTCATCAGCTAATAAGAGTGAAGTATGTAATTTTTTAACAAACTCCAGACATCCCGAGTCTCGTTCTACGAAATAGGTCGGTTCGAATTTGGGTACATACGTTTCTAAACAATACGAGCACTGTGTGAGTGTCGGTATTGGTTAACCGTGAAACTAATCCCATCTCGATTCTTATGGCGGAGGATTAAAATAAACGCTAAGGAGACTTCGTTTTATTTTTTATTCAGTTATAACTTCTTTAGGCGCGATGAGCGGTATTTTTAGGAGGTCATAAATGTATAATGTTGCATCATGACATGCTAGCAAGCGTGACCAACCGTACTGCGTTTGCGCGACTTGCTTCAACCTAGCGACGCGTGAAATAGGTATATGTAACATTGATATTTTGTAGCTCATCATACGTTTGATTGATTTATAGACTTTATAAAAAGGTATATATTTATTGTTCGGAGTAAATATGAAAAGCACACTAATGTTAATAATTTTAATATACTATATAATTTTTAGAAATGGTAGAGTCACGCTGAAGCTATTACTGGTTTCAGCATGAATGGGTCGGCTCGTCCGGGGTACTACCACCCTCTCATAGAAAACCGACGTGAAGTAACAGTGCTTGCATTGTTGCGTTTCGTTCGGTCAGTGAGAGCGCCGGATAACCCACCCTCTCATAGAAAACCGACGTGAAGTAACAGTGCTTGCATTGTTGCGTTTCGTTCGGTCAGTGAGAGCGCCGGATAACCCACCTCCCATCTCCCTCAACTCTTACCCACTCTCTCTCCCCCGAACACAGGCTGGCAACGCACTTGTGACTTTTCTGGTGTTGCAAGTGTCTATGGACGGTGGTGATCACTTAACATCAGGTGACCCACCTGTTCGTTTAGCTCCTATGATATAAAAAAAAATACAAATTATGAAATTTGAATATTGTAATTCACACTGTAATTAAATTAAAAAGAGAACGCAGTTATTTCAGTGTTTTGAGTTTTCACTTCTGTCGATAGTCGACTGCCTCGATTTTTTTTACCAACCATTGTTCTATGTTTTTATTATCATTCTCGAGTACATTTACATGTTTCTTGCGATAATTTAAATGAAGTAACAAGATGGTGGCCTTCTTGTTAGATACTTTCCGAGAGTTTTTGTGGCAACACAGAATCCAAGCTCCGCGATATCATTTTCCTTCCACTTGATTACAATAACCAAAATTTATTACAAGTACCTAAAACACCACCAATTCTACCGAATATGCAGTTCAATAACATTTGTTTATAAATTAATAATAAAATTCACTACACGATATTCCAAGATTTAAAATATTAGTTTATATTAATTTTTCTTTGTTTTAATGATATGAAACACTTTCTCTAATTATGTATATATTTTGCTTAATTTAGCAGGGTTCATTGATTTTTGTCCTTGGTTCTTAGTTTTGTGGACCTTAAAACAACTACTGAACGGATTTTCATGAAGTTTTCACCTATAAATAAAGTGATTCATGAGGAAGTTTCAGGTATATAATTTGTTAAGGTTTTTTCTTACAGACAGTTGCTGAACCCGCTAGTAAATAAATAAATAACCACAATATTGTTAAGGTAATTAACAAGGCAGACGAAGTTGCGGGTAACAGTTAGTAACCTTAATAACATTATATAAAGGATTTTTCTAATGAAGTCAAATCAGCGTATCTAGAGCCGCCTGTTTGTCTGATAACATAATCATGAATATATTTATCAAGTTAAATTAAATATACTCGTAGACAAATTAATTTACGTTAATTAATAATAAAACAAATTCTTAAGGAACATTAAACATGTCGGACAAAATACTAATAAATTGGCAATTAGTAATGAAGTGAGTAACGCGGCCAGAAACGTATACGGTTTTTTGTATGTAAACGTATGCCACAAACTATGAAGTGCAAAAGGTTCACTATTGCAAATATTCGAAATACATAAGAGTGATTTGTAACTGTTATTTAAATTAAATTAAAATCTGTTTATTAAAAAATGTTGTACATTTTACAAATATTTTTACATTAGCAACCAAACTAGGCAGAGCCTGTATCTTGGTAGCCAGAAAACGATTATACAGCGTGTTTTACAAGAAGCACATTATTGTTTATGTTTTGATTTATTTTATACCATTAAGAAAAACACTTTTGTGACATTATGCTAAGGCAATATCGAAGTTTTGTTTGACTAAACTGACTGTTTATGATATGTGATATATGGATATGTGAAAATCACACTTCACAAAATTGATTTCCCAGTACCTGATATTGACAGAAATGTATAAATGAGTGATCGCTTTTTGTACATCGGCGAGTTATCCTCTGTAAATTTTTTCGTTTATTTATTTTGTTCATTTAAGAAAATATCTTATGAACGAATTTTAATATTAGAAAATCTTCCCTTTGAATAGTGTATTCTCTACTGGCTAATATCTTCATCTGCGTTGTTTTTTACATGTCTAACACGCTACTTTTCCTGCTTCTCTATGATCAGAGAGATATATAACACTGCGTAGTATTTTAAAGAAATCGTAGTTTCTTAAAATTGTATTAATTAAATTTAAATGTAGTAATATTTTTATTTATACATATTTTACTATAACAATATATCTAATTAAATTAAGTTGAACGGTAGATAGGAAATTAATTAATTTAGTTTTTTTTTATGTCATTGGTGGCAAACGAACATGTGGGTCACCTGATGTTAGTGATCACCACAGTCCATGGACACTAACAACACCAGAGGAGTTGCAAGTGCGTTGCCACCCTCTGGGGGGAAGGGTTAGGGGAGGGAGAGGGAGAGGAAAGAGGAGAGGGGAGGGGAGGTGGGCCTCCGGCGCTCTCACTGACCGAACGAAACGCAACAATGCAAGCACTGTTACTTCACGTGGGTTTTCTATGAGAGGGTGGTACTATCCCGGACGAACCGACCCATTCATTCTGAAACCAGTAATAGTTTCAGCGTGGGTCTACCACTATTAATTTATATTTAAATAAGGTATTATGACAAGAAAACTTGTTTTCGTTCATTTCATTTCTTAATTAACTTCGTATATAGGGCCATGTAAGCAAATAAACAGAATCAAATACCTATATGTTAAAGCACTTTGACAATCAGGTAATGATCTGAGAAGGCGTTTATATTTGAATTATGCAAACGGGTGAACATTCTGCACAACGTTATTTGTTGTGTACAAAACATACCTAAACTTTGTTTAACGTTTCGCAGATCTCTATATATAAAGCTAACAAATCACGTGTACATTGCGTGATTCTCACTCCGCGTATATACACTACGTAAAACCTTCAGATTAAATGCAACGGAGTTTTCTTAAACAGGTCGAACTCGAAACCGATTCGTCACTGGTGGAAAATCATACAAGGTCGGGGAGGAAATGATTGTATTGATATGTACTGGACATTCGCTCCGGTTTCGCACGAGTGCAAGGTATTAATATGGCGTTGCCAGCGTTTAAGTGATCAGACTCAGTAGTAGTAATAATATTCGTCCAAAAGGACAGGCGAAGGAATTAATCCATACTGCCAATTCTGAAGTTTTAAATATAGGTATTTCTTATGTATCCTTTAACCAATTTTCATCAGATTCATTTTTTGACACTTCATTAATTTGACATCTCTGACAACTTTGACATTTTTGACAATTCATCAAAGTCAAAGGAGCTTCGTTATTTCTTCATACAAACAGTTGTTTGGTTTTGGGGAGCGCAATTTTTAATCTGTGATATCTTCTAAGATTTATATTAAAATGATATATGATATACTATGTGAAAACTGCCTCCTACGTCAAATGCCTAGCGTAAATAAATTATTTAATTGTAAAAGGAATAATACTAATAGTTAGAAAAATAGAGACGTAAATAACCTGTTTCTTTTTCACACGTCCCGCCAGCTCTGTTATATCGTTACTGCTTAGTGTATTCTTTAATCTAGTATTTATGTAATAATTAAATAGACCTTAATCAATAAAAAAGTGTAAATTGCAATACGTTTTTCTAATCTGATCCAATTAATGGTTTCAATGATGGCAATGGGTTCATCAAACAAAAGCAAAAACAATCAGTAATAAGCTTTCAGCTGAAATGTTGGTATGAAAGCCATCTTTATATATATAATTTTGTATGTGACTGAACTCCTCCTAAAAGGCTGGACAAATTTTGATGAATTATCGTGTGTTCTGTTGGATTCAATAATGATTTCAATTCACGATTGTACCCGGTAGAGCGCACTGCAGTTAACTTTTAGGATTTTTTATTATAAAGGCAGGATAACGTATACTAGAAGGAAAAACAAATATGTGGCAATTTGATTTCAAATGAAACATAACTGTTATTTGTAATAATCATATCAGTCACAAAGTGATGATGTGTTACTTCTATATACGTAATATTAAAAGTATACAATGAGTAACCCTAGACTGTCCTAGAAAGTCCAGATTTTAATTTAAGTCGTGGCTTAACCCTACTGCCAAATTTGCGTATATCGCCGCAAAGTTTTGTCAATAGGCGAAGTCAATACAGATGTGGAAACAAAATATGTGGTAGAAACTACCGCACTACGTCGATTGTCTCACAGCACGAAAACTGGACTCGCGTTTTTTACACAAATCAGGGAAATGAAAACGCAAATTTCGATTAATCATTGGAATAACAAAGACGTGCGAACATATTTCCGTGCCTATATCCCAATTACTTTTAAAGTTTTTAATACGACAATGTGCAATGTTATTTTGTATCTGATATACAATTCTTTCTGCTATCGCTTTGTTCTTCCGAAATATGTAATTTGTTGTAATCTATTGACGTATAACAATTGTTTTTACTTATTGATAGTTTGCAATATAGAACAGTGATTCCTCATTCCAGTGTATATTATTTTATTGATAAATACGTTTGCTTTACAATGTAAGTGTACTAAACAGAATTCTCTACTGAGTTTCGTGTAGCTATGATTTCATATATCTTGGCTATGCTAAATCTATAATTGGAACAGGAAAATGTTACACAGAATTCCAGGAAAACTATTTCACTTTTTGTATCAACATAATGTTCTTGGACTCCTGTGAATCTGTTTCATTATAATTTACCTGTGATATAACATAGCCATATAAAAGCGATGGGTCACGAGTAGAACGCATGCGAAGTACATACGAATAATGTCTACATATTAATGAGAGTAAAATGTCTGTTATTTGTCCGGGAAATTCTATGAAACGGCTGAATAGATTTTGACGGGATCTTTACTGACAGATAGAGAACATTTTACAGTATTTTAAACTATATATATGGATGCAATATCGTTCATAAAAAACTTACGACTAGCTTCTGTCTGCGACTTCGTTCGCGTGGAATAGTTACTTTGGGCTAACCCTAACACGCAGCAGAAGCTATCAAAAGTAAAAAAAAATTGGAACATTCTTCATTGGTGCTCCGCTCCTATTGGTCTTAGCGTGATGATATATAGCCTTAATAAATGAGCTAAAACAATTTTTTTAGAAAATACTTTTTCAAATCGGTCTTGTAGATCCAGATATTACCCCCTACAAACTCACAAACTTTACCTCTTTATAATATTAGTATAGATATATCGATAATATTTCGATGTTTTAGAAAAAGTAAAACAAGAATAAATATGATGAAAATGTATATTTAAAACACGGTAAGTAATATTTATTTCACGAAATGGAATTCAAAAGCAATAATTTTGTAAACCTTATGCCAAGTAAACGGTTCCTTTGTTAGGTAATCGTAGCCCGTTTCTAAAATCAACCACAAATAAGACAATAGATAGCGCTACACATATCAAATATCGTTTATAAAGAGCGATGTATCCTCAATATCAGGGGTTTCAAGATCTCCCCTTTGAGGGGTCTACCATCTTTGACCCCTCAGACAGCAGCCAGCGCCCCTTGGACGGCCTATACCTGTCGGGGGAGTAGACACAGTGCCAGTCGGCATGGCATTTTATGGGGGTTTTAGTCCGTGGGGATCAGGCATAGCCCATCCCCAGCTGCCTGATGGGATGGGTGAGAGATCTCCCCATGTAAAAAAAAAGAAAAAAAGGTGTTACAACATAGATATTAAAACATCGATGTTATGGACGATAAATCGATGTTTTAAAACATCGATGTTTTGTTTGCATCCCCAATTATATGTCGTAACTACATACGGTTACAATAAATATATTGTTTAAGTAAACCACCCAGACGGAGCCGCTGGTATCAGCTAGTGTAAATTATTTAAATACATCGAATAACGTACACAATGAATGGCTGGGTTTTTTGCGGGATCTTAATTAGCTTGTCATGTAGTGGCTTCTATACTTTATTCAATCTTGTGTTATTTTAATCTATATTTAGTAATAATGGAGGCATTCTACGTAATATAGTTCGGTTATCGTGCATAAGTGAAGTGGATGAAAAATAATAACTCGCAGCATGAATTCTGAAACGCCACAAAAACTCCCTGGAAAGTTCGAACAACTTGACCACCATCTTGTTATAACATTGAAATTATCACAAAACACTTATAATATTGTTACCTATTCGACAATGGCAGTCATGATCTAGAATATGGGTGGCGAAAAATGAAATTAAAACAGTAAATGACTATAGATTTATCGAAGCGAAGAAAGCGTAACATCCTAAACGAATTTGTCGGGTGTAATCTCACCGACGTAAAGTAATACGTAACTAACTCACAACTGTTTGAATGGAGTGCGGATAGATTTGCGATTTGTTACCGCTTTGAGGTTAAGGAAATCGTATTTTATCGTGTCACTGAATTAATCTTCTTAAATTAAAATACTGAAATGAAATGGGCTGAATGCCGATTCCGTATATACATTACTTGTAATTTTCTTTATAGCGGTTTCGAACCCCGGCATGTAGTAACGAATATTTCGAAATTCGCGTGCATTTATTAATTGATATTGGTAACACTATCGACTGACGGTGAAGCAAAACGTCGTGAGGAAAACTTAACCTGAGAAATGTTCTTGTAGTACTACTGTGTGTGAGAAACATAGAATCGGATTTCTTACAGTTTGAAATCGCTAATACGTTATGGGTAAGCGTGATGTTTACGGCCATACCTTCCTTTGGGATGAGACCTATGACCTTGCAATGGGGCTCTTACACTTGTAATCTTATTACCGACTCGACAATGACAATAAAAAAACTACACAATAGGCTTCCAAAAAAAAATAGAAAAAAAAAATCTGTTTCTTATTGACTCTGTTTTCGTACTTCGTCCTAAAGGTTCTTATTATATAAAAGGAATTACATGTTTTTTTAAATTAATTGTACGGTTTTTTGTAATGTTTTTAATAACAGTTTTATATCAGTTGACAAAACTTTTTAGTACTTTTATCTATGTTAAATTTTATCATTGTTGCTTACGCCTTATGTGGAATGCGTAATGATACTCTGAAGAGTGTACTATCTATCGTTGGAATTAAACTTGATGCACATTATGACGCTGTTATATAGAGAACTCAAATCAATCGCTAGCAATCTACTGAACCGTTTTAGGCGCGCGCTTAATGCAGACATATACATATGTATGCAACAAATAGATACGTGCCGATACATCTAATAAACGTGAGTGGAATTAGGCAGCTATTTATTATGTATCTGTCGAATCAAGGACAGACAAACATACAATCTGATTAATATAGAACGACCTGAATACTTCGGCGATTGACATTCAAACGAAAATGTTTTTTACGTGTATTTTGAATGATTCTTGGTTATAGTTGGAATTTTTATTTTTGCCGATGATATCTATATATATCTATACATCTATATATATAATAAGAATGAAATCCAGCGTGTCTGTACTTTTAGATATTTGTGAAAATGTTGTTCCAGGTGTTTTGCAATAAGTAATAAAATACATTTCAATTATTTTTAGAAATCTGTCTGTCTGTTTGTTTGAACACGCATCACTGTTAAAGTACTGCGTTCAAGATAAAACCTCATTAATAGAATCATAAAACATAGTCTTGAGTAACATTTAGTATTGCTTTCATTAAAATTGGTTCAATCTATCAAATGTTATTGTAATTTTAACGACGACGCAAATTAAGTACGAGGGAAATTAGATAAGTAAATGGCACTCAATACATTCAGATGATTTTATTAGTGACTGTTTTTTTACATTAGGTTCCACGCGCACGGAGTCACGGGCACAGCTAGTCTTCTATATAAATAAAAATCAATTGCCGTATGTATGTACATGCATCTCTTCAGAATGGTTACACCGATTTGGCTAATTATTTTTGTTGTTGCGTTTGTAATTGACAGAACAGGGTTTGTATAAAAGAAAATGTCTGAAAAATCGTGTACAGAATAGTAAAAGCAATGGTTTAAAGCATCTCTAAATAATAAAGTGTGTGAGGCTGAGGACAGTACAGAGATTTAAAAAATATTGTCAAAATTGATAAACTGAAGTTTATTTGTTTAGCTGCCATTTTATCTCGCTACTAGCTGTGCCCGCGAGTCCGTCCGCGTGGAACCTTATGTAAAAAGACAATGATTACTAGGAGAAATAGAGAGATTTTATCATGAACGCAGTATTTTAACAGTGATGCGTATTCGTACAAACTGACGGACATTTCTTAAATTTATTGAAATGTATTTGATTACTCCTTCCTTAGACACCTGCAACAATTTTTGTTAACAAAAATAAAAAAATACAGCCATGTTTGACTTAGATTCTTATATATGTATATGGTATGAACACACTCTAAACTCATACACACACTCACTCACTCACACTGGTCTTAAGTTTCTCTGTCAGTATTTCCGTACGACTCCGGGGCGTGTAGCTAGTTTTGTATAGATTTTCTTCTTTGACTACAACTCTATTAACTCGTTTTTGTAATTTTATGATTGATATTGAACTAACAGTTTACATTGTAGATTTCTCGTTGTTGACCATTGTTTATACATTCCGCTATGAATATCATCCAGTTTAGTGCTAAAACTTTTGTCGATTATTGCAACTAAAAATTGATCAAGTGATCCTTAATTATTAATTCACAACATCACATCAGCTTGTAATAGACAAGTGCAGATCTATAGGACTCGTTTCGAAGGAATCTGAGAAGGAATGATCATAATCACCGCTGCAGCCCGCAACGTATTGGTGATTTGAAACTCCGAGAAATCCACAGTTTTATATTTTCGCACATTCGGTGGTACTACAAGAACATATCTCAGGTTCAGGTTTCCTCACGATGTTTTCCTTCACCGTCAGCTGATAGTGTTACCGAATAACATTAGCAAATATGTGCGAACTCTGAAAAATTCGTTAGTACAAGCCGGCGTTCAAACTTGAGGACATCGAATAGACATTCCACCGGTCTAACCACTCGACCACCAGTTAGTTATTGATAAGCGGACTCAAGGTAATATTAATTTAATTCCTGGATTAAATTTAATGACTCGGTGACAAAATCCACATATTCTCACGCAGTCTGAAGAAGGTCTGTTACCTGAGGAATGACGTAAACAGTTTAGGTGCCAGATTATATATGATGTTCGATGTGCGCATTCGTAAAACGTCGAATATCCGAAACTGTACGCGATAGTATATTGTCTTTGGCTGTCAAAATGCGCGGTGACGCGTAAAGGTTCGTTCAAATGTAACGGAATTAATGAAAATTAGGAAATATTTCTAATGTTTACATTTCAACGCAATTGAGAATATTATTTAGAGAATATGTCATGGATGTATAAACTTTATAATGAATAATAATTTCTTAATATCAATATTAAAATAGAAACCTCAAAAAATTGTTTCAACGTTTAATTGATTTTCATAAAAGGAAATCTATTTTAACTATTAAAAATACTTACTTAGATACATTATTTTGAATCATAACGAAGACTGAACTTCTATAATTTAAAACCAGCAACAAGCGTAGATAATCTTTTATTTATTTATCAAGTCGTGTTTTTGAGATCCGTCGTTTAATGTAATGCCATCGTTTCCCAACATTCGGGGAAGCACGATTGTTTTACAGGCTGCTTATGACCGATACTAAAAAACCGCTAAGATTTGTTATTGTTAATTATGGATAGTACATACTTTATTTTGGTATCATACAATGTACTAATCACTAGGGTGACGTGGTCAATTTGTGACCAAACCCCAAATATAAATAAAGAAAGAAAAAAAGTCTTATTGATTCGATCACACTTTATGTAAAACGCTACGTTTAGATTTATCACTGGAATTCAAATATAGCTGCCAGAACAAAGGGGTAAGTTCTTGAGTTTCAAGTTGCAACTTTAAATTCAGAGGTGCCCCAGCAAGTTGTATTGTATTAATACATGCACCATGGTAAGTTCTATATATAGGTTAAAACTACTGTTAGTACTCTTCTTATATCTAAAATATATTATGCTATGTCCACTTCTGTCCGTGACTACGTCCGCGTGGAATAGTTACTGTTACGCAGCGCACGAAGCGGAAGCTCTGAAAAGAGAAAAAAGACACCGATTTTGAATTATTTTTTATTAGTCATCATCTCATTCGTTGGTCATCTTCATGATATATATGCTATAGTCTTCTTCGATGAATGAACCATCTACCACTGAAAACAAATTTCAAATCGGACCAGTAGTTCCTGGGATTAGCGCGTTCAAGCAAACAAACTCTTCAGCTTTATAATATTAGTATAGATATACAGATACTTATGAAAGTAGACATTTATCTTCTTCAATCTTTATTGCTATGTTTTAACAATAACATTAACATAATAAAACAGACCTATTAACAGTTGGATTTCCAATAAAAATAATCACGTGTTTATCACATACTAAAATCTTTTTGCGGGCCTGTAACGTTACTTGTCCCTAATATGTGAACATACTGGCATTCAGCGCACGTATTGGACAGTGGTTGCCGTTATGGCTTGTAGTAGAGGTACGCACAATTGAATAACGATTATTTGCGTGAGCGTATTTCAGTTTAGTGATGATATTACTATGATATACTTAAGTATATTTTTATAGACCGGTCATGGATTTCGATGCGGGTAGTTTTAAGAATATCTATTTAAATTTATTTCATTTACATTTTTGATATTCCAAATACGCTATCAAAATTTACACATGGGATATAGTTTAAAATTTTAAGAATTAATTTTGTTTTAAAACTTGTTTATAGTAGGCGTGTTGTGCGGTTTTTTAGGCAGATTTATTGCGCTTGCACGGCTTGCTTTAAACTAGCGACGCGTAGTATAGCGGCCTATCTACATCTAATATTGAAACTTTATATTGAGATTCTATAGCCCATCATATGTTTGACTGATTAATCAACTTTATAAAAATGTATATAATTATTGTTTATTTGTAGAGAGTGGTAGCTACCCAGGGAGGTACCTTACTACGTGCTATGTATTCATTAAATTCATGATTATGTTTTATTTCATCGAAAGCTTCAGGTCGCTGTGGGATTTGCCTCTCTCTGTGCACCGACCAAACCCGAATTTAACTATCAATTATTGTAAAAATATGTATCACGAAAAAACAAACCAGGTGGAGTTTCTTGTCGGTACTTCTCAATGACCGGGTTGTTTTTGCGATCCGATGGTAGTTTTAAAGTTTTTTTATGTCATATATGGCAAACGAACTTGACGGTCACCTGGTGTTAAGTGATCACCACCGTCCATAGACACTAACAAAACCGAGGGAGTCGAAAGTGCGTTGCCAGCCTGTGTTTGGCGAAAGGGAGTGAGGGAGGAGAAGAAGGGAAGGGAGTTTTGACGTTCATAAGCGCCTTCTCAAAATATTTTTCATTTTGTTGGAGAGTATGTCGGTAGACGTGGTGTCCAAGCACAGCCATCAACATTTTAACAATGCGTACTATACATTTTAGAGATATCTACATATTTATATTTTCTTGTTTATAGAATTGAATTATTATTGATGATAAAAATACACAATGCTCATACTTATAATAGTAAATTTCTGGTAAACGTAACTCACTAGTATATTGTCGGTCAATAACTTTTGTGCGCAGCATATTCGGGCCACAATTTCGCAGATCGCTCAGACTGATGTTATGCAGCTCTTGCTGATGTTCTGTTTACTGTAGACGGAGTTTAACGGCCGACTTCACAGCCCGGATATGTTGATTGTTCGAAGTATCTTCCTGTTGGGAGACTTAGCAAACCTTTGCGCTTATTATTCCGCAAGTTATTAGTTTCGTCACAATATGTTTTAGAGAAATTTTGGTTAGGTATAGCCGGTTACTCATAGATATAATGTCACGTCACATTGTCATATTTGATCTTTGTGGGCCGGGATTATGACTACCTACTTCGTTTCTAATACATTCTAATTATATTAAGCCTATACAAGCAATATGTTTGGAAATTATACTGATATCATAGATACTTTGAAGAGCATAACCTAAGTGGTACATAACCATTACATTTACTAACTTCGGTCCATAGATAGTTCCATTTCTCTAGTACAAATGCTATTAATAGTGTAGAAATGTATACCGGAGTTATATTACTATTCTTGACGTCAGAGACTGTGTTGTTAAGGTTTAAAAAGAATAAGGTATTTTTCATCCCCTTGGTTTTTAAATAATGTGTCAGAAATATAGTTTATTTCAGTATCTAATCTATTCCAATAAATAAATAAAGTGAGTAGGAGGTAATCCCCAGTAATAGTGATCTGGCTTTAGTAGCTAGTAACTCGTGATAGCCTAGTGGTTTGACCAGTGGAATATCATTCTGATGTACGGAGGTTCGAATCCCGGCATGTACCAACGAATTACTCTAAATTCGCGTATATTTACTTATCTAAATTGGTAACACTATACGCTGACAGTGAAGGATAACCTCGTGGGGAAATCTCAACCTGAAAAATGTTCTTGTAGTCCTACAACATGTAGGAAAACATGAACGGCGGATTTCTCCGAATTTGAAATTGTCAATACCTTCAATTCCTTCGGGAATCGGTCTATTATAGTCCTGCAGCGTGTCTCTTATAGGCTGATGATGATGATATATGAAGCTCAATCACTCTCTCAATCATCTCAATTTTCTAAGTACAATAAAACAGTCTAAACCTTAAAGTAATGCTTCACACAATGGTTAATGATTTTGCCATTCACGTTATTTATATATACCTATGAAGCATAAATTTGTATTTGATTAAATGCAGAAAGATTTAAAGGAACAACAAGAATAAAATAATTCTACATAATAAGTGAAATGGCAGTGCAGTCGCTCCGACTAAAAATATCTTAAGTTATAAAACTAAAAATGTAAGAGAGTGCGTGCTTAAGTCGAACCTTCTGTAAGTAGCACTTCGGATTCAAGTGTAACCCTTTTGCTACTATTTTTAAAAATAGTTTTAATTTTATAATTGTTTTAACTCAGCTGCAGTACTGGTTTAATATAGCTGTCTTTTAGGTTATTTGCCGCGATTTAAAGTTGAATAAGATTCAAGTTTAATCATAGTCCACAAAGCATTGATTATTTCTGACACCCAGAAAGTGCAGACGAACTAAAATGTATAAGGCGATAGCAATATATTTTAAAATGTATACTGGGCATTTTGATATGAATGTTATCAAATATCTAGTGACAGTAAGAGACAAGTTGAAAACTGTACGAATGTTAATTTTGATTTAGTTCAATTTGATTTGTTTGCTTGAAGTTTCGAATGCTTACAAAAGCACATAAAAATATGTTAAAGTTATGTCCACTATGGACAGCATAACAAGGTTATTAATAAATTTTAAATATAAGTCAAATAGTTAATATTTGTGGGATACCTACGGCCGCCTTTAGCAAATATGAGAAAAAAAAACATTCTCCAACAGGATCGGTAAACACTATGCGTTTTAAGACCAGAACAGGGGAATGTTACCTGAAGCGGTTCCTCTATAAATAGCCCCGAGCAATAGCACCCCCTAACCGAAACGTTCGTGGTAAATCTACCATCGTACATTAACTGCAGACCACCGTGCCGTGATGGGAATTTGAGAATTGAATGTCTTAAAATAGATATCTGGCAAATTACTCTTATCACTTTTATTTAGTATACTATATAGCTTGCGATCTTGAATTATTCTTGAATGTGTTTCTGAAGAACACAATTACAATATATAAACTAAAAAGAAGTGTTCCTCTTTTTAACATGGTGTGTAAATTTCGTGACATGGTCTCATGAATAATATTACGCGACCGAAAATGGCCGGACATGTGCTAAGTGACAATAAAATAAAACGGATAATATTAACATTAGAATTGACAGCAATGGATAGTTTAAAGAGAAAAGATAGACCAGTTAAAAGATGTGCAACTTGGTCAACCTAAAACAAACAATAAGAATAGGACAGTATGAAAACCGCCTGAAACATCTACGTGCGATGTGACACGCTGAGTAATCTATTGTTATTAAGTTTTTAAAACCAGCCTTCAAACATTTGCTATTATAATCTAACGATGGACGTTGGAGAAGTTCACACACTTATTTAACAAAATAACCGTTACTTTTTGTTTCACAATTATTATTATTATAACTTCCATCAATAGATCACTTAACTTTGCATAATAATTGTCAGAAGTTAGATACATCTGCTTTCTATAGTGTGATTACAAACGTTGTGATTTCATTATAAGGTACTAATTAACGGTAAATTAAAGTTAGTTAAAAGTTCATTGTTCGAGAGATGACAGTGATTTTTCATTCATCGCGGAACTCTATCTCAAGTTAGAAGTTTTTAAAAGTCTGTTCATAGTGTTACGGTTTTAATTATAAATAATTTCACTGTTCACTATTAAAAAGTAGTATGAGAATGATAGACAGAACTAAGCATAATATAATTATTTGTGTGGCATGTAATTTGAAATTTTTATAGGTAATTTGAATTTGCTTAAATCTGATTGCTGCTATATTTATTATATTTGGCCTATTAAAAATCAAACTTCGACTTAACCAGTTTACCAATTCTTATTGCCTCTTATATTTAAATCTATATTAATTAATCTCTATTAAAATTAATGATTTGACGTTAAATGATGATATAAGATGGTAATATGCTAAAGCTAAAGGACTCTTAACTCTCAAATTAGAAGTTAGAATACACCCACATTATGTTTGGCGGCAGATTTTCAACATGAAGGTAGTAACTAATCAAGTCGATACTAAAAAAACACTATGAAACGTGAAGTTTTCCGAAGTCCGTCTTGGACATTATTTGTCGAACTGACTACGCTATTGCCCTGACCGGCCTTCACAGCGTCACCGGATTACTAAGGCGAGCACTTAAAGCAGTTCACCGCTTAGCAATAAGCTTAAGCAAGGGTGCCAAAGTGGCCGAACCTCTGTGTGGGCTGTTGCCTTGGATGCAACACCGCAAATTTGTCTAAGCTAAATTAAGCTAGCTATATACATATAAGAATTCGTGAGACAAACATGTGTACCGGTATGTGTGCTTTACGAATTCAAGTCAATGTACATGGTTTGCAGATACTGCAAATTACAATCCATGATTATTTTTTTAAGATAAAATCATTTCTGAACGTCTGAAATGATAAATTCAAAGTAAACAAAATTCTAATATATGAAAACAATAAAAGTAATTATATACGTAAGTGAAAGATTAAGCGTTCAAAATTGGTTATCCGTTTATACTTATATGCAACGTCTCTTTCCCGGACAAACGCATTATGAAATCTATTAAAATGTCAACGTCGATGTAGTTACGTAGGATACGAACTAACCCGTTTGTAAGGCGGCGCTAGGAAAGAGGTGCGCGGGCGCAACGCAGGAAGTTTACCGGAGCACGTGCGAGCGCTTCCTCGCACAGGATGTTTGAAATACGACGTTCGATCCAAAATCGCCACAATGAACGTTACGTTTGTTGATTTGCGATTTATCGTGATTAGGGCTGTGCGATACGTCACAGCTTGTACAATTACTATTGCAAACGACTCTCCAACTCTTACAAACAGGTGTGAATACTCAATACTCTACTTCCGTAATTTAAAAAAAAACACCTCCTGTATAATATAATGTAATAAATAAATATGGGTTACATTACATATGTACTTAAATGACTTTAGGGACACATTTATGGTTAACATAAAATATTACAATACGATTTAAATAAAATATATCATATCATCATATATCCTTTTTTGCTAATAATTTTTAATTGATATTCTTCATTGGTTGTATATATATATATGGACAAACTAGCTTCTGTCCTCAACTTTGTCCTCCTGGAATACTTACCCTTTACGCAGTGCACGCGGCGGAAGCTCTCAAAAGTAAAAAAAAATAATTTTTGAAACATTCTTCATTGCTATTCCGCTCCTACTAGTCTTAGTGTGATGATATATAGCCTATAGCTTTCCTCGGTAAATGGAATATATAACATTAAAATATTTTTTTCCCATCGCGCTAGTATTTTCTGAGATTAGCGTTCAGGCAAACACACTCTTGAGTTTTATAATATTTGGTATAGATAACGCTACAATGGCATTATGTTCCAATCAAACTACTTAAATTTGTTAAAAAATATGATATATTTTAACAACGGTTGCACAAGTTTGCGGTCATTCCGATTTATTGACACAAGTAATGCGGTTGCAGATAAACAAACGGACACGTAATTTGCGGTGTTAATGTGGTTTAACGCAAATAAACCTGCGTACTGACTACTAATTGCGTACTGTAATCAATATGTTTGTTGTATGCGTTCTAACTAATGGTTTGTCAATGTTAACTGATGGAAATCTGACAGATTGTTAAAACTGTAATTTGTATGTATTTATTTGTTTACATACATTAGTAAATATACTAGTAGTAACACTTGTAATCTAAACTAATATTATAAAGAGGTAGAGTTTGTGAGTTTGTGACGTTGTAAGGGGTAATCTCAGGAACTACTGGTCCGATTTGGAAAATTCTTTCAGTTATATATAGCTCATTTATCAGGGAAGGCTATATATCATCACGCTAAGACCCATAGGAGCGGAGCAGCAATGAAGAATGTTGCAAAATCAGGGTATTTTTCCTTTTTCAGAGCTTCCGCTGCGTTTTAGCGCAAAATAACCATTCCACGCTTACGTATTACCGCCCAACGAAGTGGGCACGGGTCGGCTAGTTATATATAAATGTAGTCATATTTATAGTTAACCACGGCATGATCCAACTATATATTAAACTTCAATGAAACAGAAAGAGAAATGAAATACTAAAACCAATTATTACTCTAAAACTATGGTTTAAAATATGTTTTAAAATAATATGAGAGTTAACAACTAACTGAAAGGGGATAAAGATACTAAAATCAATTAGTAATATTAACCAGTTTTCTAACTTTTTTAGATTATAAATTAGAGAAATACTTTTATTACCCATTAATATTTCTTACATCAATTTGTGTCTTGTTTTATCTATGATACATTTTCATAGTATATATACACTTATAATTTTTATTTAATTTATCAAATACTAGCGGACCCGGCGGGTGCTGTCCCGCCCTGATAATAAAATAACCTTGACAAATGTATATCTAAACCTTCCTCATGAGTCACTATCTATTGGTGAATATCCGTTTAGTAGTTTTTAGGTTTATTGCGAAGAGAGAGACAGACGTAGTAGAGAACTTTATCTTATAATTCAAGACATTGTATTTATATATTCATATTTAAGTGAAGTTATTCAAGAAATCAGCCTGTGTATCAACATAAAACAATGTTTACAAATATTAATAAAAAAAAACCGCGGCGCGCACGCCATCTGCGCCGACGCAGGGACGACGTTGCGGCGCGCGCCATATAATTATTTGTTCTACACAAGTCTAGTTGACGAATGGTAAATAAACTCACTGATTGATGTCTTTTATTATTAGTGATGATTGATTTCAGTCTCATAATGTGATTGAAGATTACATATTTTCAAATTCATTCATGTAAATATTTAACATTTAAAGGATTTTGTTTCTATGTATATATATCTAAACTGGTATGGTAAAATAACTGCAGGGTACTGTAGAAAGTGTGTGTCGGTATTAAATACTAACGACAGTCATCGCCATCATACCGACCTGCAAAAGTGCTTCTGCACACCACGTTTAAAGGACCCCATGTCATAAGAGGAAGGGAACATCCTGGCTGTAAGACGATTCCACATCTTCATAGTACGACAAAGATAAGAACTTTCGAACTTCTTCGTTCTCGCCGGGATGGTTGCTACTGTGAAACTGTGAAGGCGCGTTAATTTTTTTTTAAAGAAAACTCTCATATTAATATGTCCTATGTCGTGAGGAACTTAACGAATATACCCAGGCTGGGACTAATCAATTATGGAGCTTCCAAATAATTGTCTTGTATGGTATTCGAGCACACAACACTGTCCAAGCATAGTGGTAGCGGCAAAGCGACTGCACAAACCACTGCACTGCCCCTGCAGTCAAAATGATTAAAACACGTAATAAAACATTTAACAATATACAGAAAAAAATAAAATTAAAAGTTCGAATCCTTGTGAATGAGCGAGCTTTTTTCTTTTGGTGAAAATATCGATATGAAACTATAGGTTTTTTTTAATACGATGGTGGCAAACAAGCATGCGGGCTGCCTGATGTTAAGCAGTCACCGCAGCCTATGGACGCTTGCAACATCAGAGGTATCATATGCGCGTTGACGACCCTTCAATATCCTATATACTTTACCTATGAAGAAAGCCATATTGTAGTCCACAGGAAAAACCTCAGCAGGAAGTTCATAGAACAACGCTGAAGCTATTACTGGTTTCAGCATGAATGAGTCGGCTCGCTCGGGGTAGTATCACCCGACCCACTGAAACGTCGACGTCAAGTAACAGTGCTTGCATTGTTGCGTTTCGTTCGGTCAGTGAGAGCGCCGGAGACCAATCAACCCTCCCCTCTCCCTCTCCCTCCCCTAACACTTCCTCCCAAAGGGTGGCAACGCACTTACTTGCAACTCCTCTGGTGTTGTTAGTGTCCATGGACGGTGGTGATCACTTAACATCAGGTGACCCACCTGTTCGTTTGCGTCCTATGCCATAAAAAAAACAGTAAGGATACAACTAACAGAGTTAACTTAAAATCAGTGAAAGAGTTACAGGGGTTTCGTGGTAAGGGCGATATTAAGAAACAACCCTCAATTTATCCAGACAAATCATGTAACAATAAAATAATAATAATATTTTTTTCAAGAAAACAAAATGGCGGGCGTTGACGAGTTATATAATAAAGATCTGATAATAACTTCTAAAAGAGTCTTAGTAGTACGTAAAATGTCTGTATTGTATTTGTATTCCCCAATGATTAATGAACCAAAAACGGATTGTTGAAAGTTCTATTTTCAAACAAGGGCGACATAACAATAAAAAACGTAATCTAACCCTAAAATGTTGATGTATCCATTTTTAAATGTGGCAACCCAGGTTAACCCTTCAGCGCTATGATATATGAACCGAGGGCACGTGTTATACGGCTCAATGAAAACTAACATTAAACAGGGCTCGGATTAAAAAAGTTTTAGTATAGAGCCCCTTTATAATTTAAAACTATAGGTTTATGTATGAACATAAAATGCTAACCATTTATGAGGATGGATAAATATATTCTTTATGTGAAACATCTAATGACGCGGTAGGAGATAAAATCGATTGTACATATTGTTATAGCTAGATTTGTTTTGAACGCCATCTATCGACTCTTTCTTCGTAATGAATTGTTATCTGTACGTGTCTTAAATGTTTGATATTCTTTATATTATTGGAAAATCTACTAAACACCATACTACACATTCCTTCTACACATTCTTTTAATTAACGTTAATTTTAAGTGATGTCATTTTGTGAACAGAATGAATAATTAAAAAGTCGAGGCAGTCATAAGGACTGCCGACAGAAGTGAATAATCAAAAACAATGAAATAAATGTGTTCTCGTTTGAATTTCCATTTTAATTATAGTTTGGAAGACATTAAATATAAATTAATTATTTAAATTTGAGAATTTGTTTATTGGAATTATTAACATTAATGTTATAACAATAATTACTATATACATTTTTATAAAGACAATAAACAGTATGATGAGCTGCAAAATATCAATATTACATGTACACAGGTCCCTATACGGCCGGTCATGCTTACGTAGCATGTCATGACCCGAATTTATAAATTTCGTGCCACAAATAGCGCTCAAAGAAGGAAGTTTTCACTTCAAAAACTCTGTTTAGAACATTCAGGTTAAATTAATTGTGATTTAATAACCAATTTGTCGTTTATCTCATGGAAAATCTGACACATTCGAACAATAAATCTTCGATGTTACTCCATTCAAGTAATCCGGATTCATTGTCACGGCTGAAATATGACACCGGAATTATTTACGTACAACCGTACATAAAACTTCACCCTTTCATTAACCCGAGCCGTCCGTTGAACAGTGAATCAAAACCTGAGTTATTTTATATGCTTGTTTATTTTAATGTTTAATTTTATACCGTGCCAACGACCCCGGGCGTTGGATGTAAACGAAAGTTAACTTACGTTTAAAAAACCAAACGTGACAGATTAACGTGTACAGAGACTGCATTAACGTTTTCATTAACTTAGCGTTGCAGATAGAGCTCAGAACTTGCGAAAATTGTTTCTTAACAGCCGCGAAATAACGTCCTAAATTCAATGATATTTTGTTGCTGAAAATATTCTATGTTAGTAAATGCTGAGATCAAAATAGGTACAAGCGGTCATGAGAACCATTTTTGTATCGTATTTCTTCCTGGAGGTGAGCGCAAATTGGGTTTGTCGATGTAAGGAATAGTAACGCGAGTTGATGGGAATCGGTCGCGACGTTTATTGGTTTTCGTGAACACCCTGTATTTTAGAGGTTGCAGCTTCGCGTGCAATAAATTATGTTTTACAGTTCGAGTATATGAGTAGTTCTATTTTTGGTGTTACAGATGTTTTTCGATCTAATCTTTTAAGGCAATTTACTATATGGATGTACATTTTACATAATAAAAGCTTATATTCCCTACTAGTTGTGCCCGCGACTTCGTCTGCGAGGAATCTGATGCAAAAAAGAGTGACTAAAAAGTCATCTGAATGTAATAAGTCTAATTACTTGCTACGTTCCTCTCGTACTTAAGTCGCGTCGTCGATAAAATTACAATAACTTTTGATCTTCGATCAACAATAACTAGATAAAGGGTCGGCGCGAAAAATACGTCTCGGTAAATAAGAGCTCACTTGAAATGTGTGCCCTTATTTTGTTTAGTTTGTTTGAAACACAGCCAATGTGGCTTACATTGGCGTTTCACATGCCGCAGTGTATTCAAAAGATGCAAAAATAATACCCGAAAAAGCAATTTAACGGCCGGAGTATCTTACTTTCGCTAAATAAATGTTGAATAAGTTATATTTTAAGCTTTAAACTAACAATTAATATCAAATTTTGAACAAAATTACCGTAACAAAATAACAAAACGTATTTTATTCATTACGTGTTAAGGTTGAATTCACACTAAATGTTGTTTATGTTGTCTTTTCATTTGTGAGGGGAGTAATTTATAACTTTGCTCGTTTTATCGTAAGTATTAGATAATATTTTTAACATTTGTGGCTTTATTACTAGGTGTTATGGTTGTAATTAGGTTGAACTTAAAATTGTTTTAAAACTTTTTTGCTCCCTTTGTTAGTAAACAAATAGCTACACATAATTATATATTTACGCGGACAGATTTTAGCTTCAATTTTGTACGTGACCCTTTATCTGGTTATTGTTGATCGAAGCTTTTGATAGAGCGAAGCGATTTTAATGAAATTAAAGTTAAAAGTTACTTGATAATGTGCTTAATGATTTTCTTGAAAAGGTTTTATCATGAAAATAAGGTTTTTCATACAAACAGACAGACAGATATTTCTAAAAATGATCGAAATGTATTTTATTACTTATTTCTAGATACACGCAACAATTGTTTTACAAAAGTCCAAAAAGTACAAACACGTTAGATTCATATTCTTATATGTATAGATATATAAGAACCATCTACAGATCTCCGTTTTCCAACGGTTTTAAAATTAAAGGGTCATTGTAGCTAATGATAGTCGAATAATATCGTAAAATAATAAATAATAGCGGTACTACTCCCACTCACATAACTTCAATGTACGGTAAGAGAGATGGATGGATATGTGTTTATCTAAATAACATTACATATTACTTATACATATTTAGTTATTTTAAAATATTATTTCATTTGTTTCAGAATCTAATGGATCCCAATAAGAGTTGAGGTTTTTTTGTGTAACATGAATCTCGCCGCCATTGCGTTTTGGCGCGAAATGCCGACCGCTGTCATTCTACTCATCGCGGCAATGACGTGCGTCGTTTCAGCCAGAGACATCATTGTTGGTGAGTTTAATTCTTGTTTTATTATTTTATCACGGTTAAAAGAAAATTATTTATGATTAAATAAATTGTGTAGAAATGTTTGTACGTTACTAAAAAGAACCGAAAACTTTTTTTTATTAAGACAGGATATAAAAATAAATTTATTCATCTGTTACCTTGAATTTGAGACGAATCGAATTCAATTACATAAATGTATGTTTAGCAGCAAACTTATATACGAAATCATCCTTTTAGCTAAATACATAACCAAGATCATACGGCCAAAAACAATAGGCCGAAAATGGACACGACGTGAATTGATATAAGCAGTTTAAACAGAAAAAAAAGGATATTTTTTTTTAGTATTCCTCAACCGTCCTTTGATATTAACGAAAATCTTCGACGTTATACCGAGAATTTAAAATTTTAATCGAATTACGCTTGAGAATATCAATTTGTCGCGTCGAAATTTAGCATAGGGCTCCTTGTTGTACAATTTTGGCGATCGGAAATGATTTCTTTCGATCGTTTTATTTATTATTCATAGAGTGTATGGCGCCCGGTTGTGAATTATATTCATATACCAGGGTTATGTAAATATTAAGGTATTCAAGCTGAGTGACTATTTCCTTTGCGTACTTTTTAGGCCTACGTCGGTTACGTGTGTGGTCGCGATAAGATCAAATTTTAAAAAGCGTGTTTATGATATGTTTGGTTGTACCGAACGTTTTTTTATTATCGATTATAATTAATTTATGATGTATCTAGTAAACCACGATTGCTGCTTATTTTTTTACTAGTTATTTATCTACAAATGTTTAAACAATAATTTAAATAGAAAGTTATTCAAGCCTGTAAAGTCACTTTATTGGAGACTTCAAAGCGATAAATCTATAGTTACGTATTCTCTCTGTATATAGTGGTACTACAACAACATTCCTCAGGTTCAGGCACTTGCATGTCCGTCGTTCCGGGCAGTTAAACTGCACAGGTCCATGTGGTGGAGGTGCATTATGCTGATGCAGTTCTATGCTGTTCTATATATCTATATAGTATCTATATAACTATATAGAATCTATATAGTTCTATGCAGTTCGATGCTGATCTACCATCTTGACCCCTCAGGCCGCAGTTTGGGTCCCTTAGGAGGGGATAACACCTGTTGGAGGAGCAAATGTAGTGTTGATTAGACAGTCCCCGCTCTTGCCAAAAGGTGTAAGAAGGTACCATGGGGTTTTAGTCCGTGCGACTCGGGCATATCCATCCTCTGCTGCCCGGCGAGATGGATATCCGTTAGGGATTCCCCCATGGAGACAAAAAAAAAAGGTTCAGGCATTCCCGTTATAATTTCCTTCACTGTTAGACGATAGTGCTACCGATTTAGATTAGTTAATGTTCGCGAATTCCGTTAAATTAATTAGTATACATTGGTGTTCGAATCTTCAGATTATTAAATTCTTGATAAAAAATATTGCAGCTCATCTATTGATAAGTGTGTGGATACTTGACAGATATTATACTTGTAGGTGATTGCAAATTGAATTATCAAAGGCATTAAGACTGATTTCCAAACTACGATGTCTGAAGCGAGACACTATGACATGAATGTCATTTCTATACAATATCATCATGTCTTTATTTGACCGAGTTAGCATTAACTATTATTAGCGATTAACTATCTATACTAATATCATAGAGCTGAAGAGTTTATTTGCTTGAACGCGTTTATTTCAGGAGCTACTGGTCCGATTTGAAATTGAAATTCTTTCAGCGTTAGATACCTCATCACTATTATTAGCGATTAACTATCTATACTAATATTATAGAGCTGAAGAGTTTGTTTGTTTGCTTGAATGCGTTTATTTCAGGGGCTATTGGTCCGATTTTAAATTTAAATTCTTATAGCGTTAGATACCTTATATATCGTGGAAGGCTATTTATAGGCATTTTTTTGAATTGTAGCATGGCACAATGACTGCACTGTGCCTGATGGTAAGCACAGTACAATCCAAAAACTATGACGACCACCGAGTGACACACTATCCATTGCCGGTCGCCGCTGTCATGCCGGCCTGCGAACAGCTGGATATGCACAGGCTGATCCCGAAACGCGACCCGCAGAAGCGAATCACTATGACGGGCTTTTTCGCCATATACATGATGGTTGCGACCCAGTCAGGCTGTAAAACCCTACCACCCGGCTTTTGCCATTGCCTCGTTCGTTATTTAGCAGGGTACACCACGTGCAGGTGAGGTTGGCTTGGATGTCTCAAGTCTTAGATGTTATTCGACACCACTTACACCCCTATATATCATAGTAGCGGAGCACCAATGAAGAGTGTTTCGAAATCGGTGTTTTATGCCTTTTTAGAGCTTCCATTGCGTCGTGTCTGAAGTCGCGGGCAGAAGCTAGTGTCCAAACAAAACTCCATACGTCTGAAAACATTCAGCAGAAAAGCTAATTACTTCACGGGTACAAATCGATTGTTAGCAACCCCCTCATTTGGTTTCAATTAACGTCGGCCGGATGCTTAATTATTTTAATGACCAGACAATTGTGAGCCCTCCGCTTTTTTGTTACTCTTTCATACGTACAGCATAGTTAATATTGTTGTCAAATTAGTACACATCTATAATTATATCTTCTTCTATATGTATGTATAATGAAAATATAGTTCTTTGAGATTAAATCACGTCAAAAATACCTAACGTATCGGCATACGGTTATGACGATTTTATGCGGATTCTTTGTACATATTTTTAAACAATTTATTATGGGGAAGCCACTGGCCTTACCATTTTTTTTTTAATTATAAACTTATTTATTTGTTATTGTAGTTACAGTAGTTATATCTCTTTAGTATGAACATCCGTGACGTGTTACGTGTGTCTGTGTTATTTGTTTGTTCATTTCAAATTTTATAACATTAACGTTTACATTAACTTCCGTTTATCATCATATATAGGTTCCCATCGAAAATCTACTACTTACAGCATTTAATTTAATTGTATGATTGTTGCAACAAAAAAGTATTCCTTTCTTTCTTTATTATTTAATACACAGTGAAACGGGTGGGGCTATGTCAGTTTCTTTATATGATTAAATGATTACCCCAATTTTGAAGTTTCAAGTTTTTTTTTCTATTTTACGTTAGGTATAAATAAAGCTTATCAAGTGATGCTATTGAAATAAACGGCCTTAAATGACGATATGTAAGTGGTAGCATTTTTGAACATCGCTTCTATAGACAATGGCTTGAATCCCGCTGGCCTGTTAGTTAACTATCCTGCAGTAGAACATGTGTCACCAAGCACACCTAAAGGTGTGTTCCTACAAGTGCGCTCGAAGGTCAATTCTCTTTTAAATTTAGTGTGTCAGCATCTTAACCATATGTTTATGTGAGTTTATGGTGAAATGCAAGAACTTATAAAGTATGAAAAAGATATACAGGATTTTATTAATCATAAATTTTCTACATTCATTTCTCTCTAAGCCTAGAAAGGACTTAAAGCTACTAACAGATTAATTTATCAACAAGAGCATGATATCTATTTAGAAGAACACTAGATACTTTTACTATACTATAGTTTTTATACGTCATAGGTCTGACCACGATCTTACCTGAGTTAAATGACGCTAAGATGTCAAACTCGCAAAATCTAGAGAAGACAGACTCAATTGCTGTTGACAGAATACTAATAGATATTTGTCGGCAAATTTTCATCGAGAGGATGTTAGCTAATTAAGCAGGCCTAGAAAAAGTCTTACCACCATACTATAGTTTGATCTCGATGTTGTTCTTGCCCAAATGTGCTAACCAGCTAGCCACTGATTATCGCTTCAAAATTTGGGTTTCATTATCATATATTTTTTTAATATATGTTAACCGTCCGTAGACACTAATAACACCAGGGGAGTCGACAGTGCGTTGCCAGCCTTTGTTTGGGAGAAAGGAGTGAGGAGAGGAGAAGGGAGGTGGGCCTCCGGCGCTCTCACTGACCTAAAGAAACGCGACAATGCAAGCACTGTTACTTCACGTCGGTTTTAGACCCGAGCCAGCCGACCCATTCATGCTGAAACCAGCTTCAGCGTAGCTCTATCACCTACCCATACCTACCTACCTATTTGCGTGCACAATTTTCGTCTCGTATATACCCACGCTTATTACACTGAAATATTATAGTTTTCAATCATAATATCGCTGTTCGACCGTATTAAATGATTTATGATCATAACATACCTATTAATATAATTTACAATATCACAGTTTGCCAATAACCAAGATGCGAAGAACAACGAATAGCGATAGTATAAATAATTTCTCGTTAAATTTGACAGTACGCTATAAAACTTGTCACCAGTACGTCCGGCTTCTTCAGTACATGTTGATCAGGGAGGAAGACCATCTTATACTGGTTTTTAGGAATGAATAAATTTAACATTTTCAGAAGCGCTGTCCTCCCGGTACATTAATTTTGATTTTTAAATCAATTTGATTCGTTTGTTTCCGTTTCGCTTTTAAAGAAAAAACACGTGACAAAATCTACATAGATATCCCACATTAATAAAAACGATAGTAACTCTGTCTGTCTGTTTGTTAGATTTCTATGACCTCCAAATTGATCGCAATAGAATTGGGCAAGAAGATTTTTTTTTTATAACTGCAAGTTCAAGTGTACTGCTTCTGCGAACAGCTGGATATGCACAGGCTGATCCCGAAACGCGACCCGCAGAAGCGAATCACTATGACGGGCTTTTTCGCCATATACATGATGGTTGCGACCCAGTCAGGCTGTAAAACCCTACCACCCGGCTTTTGCCATTGCCTCGTTCGTTATTTAGCAGGGTACACCACGTGCAGGTGAGGTTGGCTTGGATGTCTCAAGTCTTAGATGTTATTCGACACCACTTACACCCCTATATATCATAGTAGCGGAGCACCAATGAAGAGTGTTTCGAAATCGGTGTTTTATGCCTTTTTAGAGCTTCCATTGCGTCGTGTCTGAAGTCGCGGGCAGAAGCTAGTGTCCAAACAAAACTCCATACGTCTGAAAACATTCAGCAGAAAAGCTAATTACTTCACGGGTACAAATCGATTGTTAGCAACCCCCTCATTTGGTTTCAATTAACGTCGGCCGGATGCTTAATTATTTTAATGACCAGACAATTGTGAGCCCTCCGCTTTTTTGTTACTCTTTCATACGTACAGCATAGTTAATATTGTTGTCAAATTAGTACACATCTATAATTATATCTTCTTCTATATGTATGTATAATGAAAATATAGTTCTTTGAGATTAAATCACGTCAAAAATACCTAACGTATCGGCATACGGTTATGACGATTTTATGCGGATTCTTTGTACATATTTTTAAACAATTTATTATGGGGAAGCCACTGGCCTTACCATTTTTTTTTTAATTATAAACTTATTTATTTGTTATTGTAGTTACAGTAGTTATATCTCTTTAGTATGAACATCCGTGACGTGTTACGTGTGTCTGTGTTATTTGTTTGTTCATTTCAAATTTTATAACATTAACGTTTACATTAACTTCCGTTTATCATCATATATAGGTTCCCATCGAAAATCTACTACTTACAGCATTTAATTTAATTGTATGATTGTTGCAACAAAAAAGTATTCCTTTCTTTCTTTATTATTTAATACACAGTGAAACGGGTGGGGCTATGTCAGTTTCTTTATATGATTAAATGATTACCCCAATTTTGAAGTTTCAAGTTTTTTTTTCTATTTTACGTTAGGTATAAATAAAGCTTATCAAGTGATGCTATTGAAATAAACGGCCTTAAATGACGATATGTAAGTGGTAGCATTTTTGAACATCGCTTCTATAGACAATGGCTTGAATCCCGCTGGCCTGTTAGTTAACTATCCTGCAGTAGAACATGTGTCACCAAGCACACCTAAAGGTGTGTTCCTACAAGTGCGCTCGAAGGTCAATTCTCTTTTAAATTTAGTGTGTCAGCATCTTAACCATATGTTTATGTGAGTTTATGGTGAAATGCAAGAACTTATAAAGTATGAAAAAGATATACAGGATTTTATTAATCATAAATTTTCTACATTCATTTCTCGCTAAGCCTAGAAAGGACTTAAAGCTACTAACAGATTAATTTATCAACAAGAGCATGATATCTATTTAGAAGAACACTAGATACTTTTACTATACTATAGTTTTTATACGTCATAGGTCTGACCACGATCTTACCTGAGTTAAATGACGCTAAGATGTCAAACTCGCAAAATCTAGAGAAGACAGACTCAATTGCTGTTGACAGAATACTAATAGATATTTGTCGGCAAATTTTCATCGAGAGGATGTTAGCTAATTAAGCAGGCCTAGAAAAAGTCTTACCACCATACTATAGTTTGATCTCGATGTTGTTCTTGCCCAAATGTGCTAACCAGCTAGCCACTGATTATCGCTTCAAAATTTGGGTTTCATTATCATATATTTTTTTAATATATGTTAACCGTCCGTAGACACTAATAACACCAGGGGAGTCGACAGTGCGTTGCCAGCCTTTGTTTGGGAGAAAGGAGTGAGGAGAGGAGAAGGGAGGTGGGCCTCCGGCGCTCTCACTGACCTAAAGAAACGCGACAATGCAAGCACTGTTACTTCACGTCGGTTTTAGACCCGAGCCAGCCGACCCATTCATGCTGAAACCAGCTTCAGCGTAGCTCTATCACCTACCCATACCTACCTACCTATTTGCGTGCACAATTTTCGTCTCGTATATACCCACGCTTATTACACTGAAATATTATAGTTTTCAATCATAATATCGCTGTTCGACCGTATTAAATGATTTATGATCATAACATACCTATTAATATAATTTACAATATCACAGTTTGCCAATAACCAAGATGCGAAGAACAACGAATAGCGATAGTATAAATAATTTCTCGTTAAATTTGACAGTACGCTATAAAACTTGTCACCAGTACGTCCGGCTTCTTCAGTACATGTTGATCAGGGAGGAAGACCATCTTATACTGGTTTTTAGGAATGAATAAATTTAACATTTTCAGAAGCGCTGTCCTCCCGGTACATTAATTTTGATTTTTAAATCAATTTGATTCGTTTGTTTCCGTTTCGCTTTTAAAGAAAAAACACGTGACAAAATCTACATAGATATCCCACATTAATAAAAACGATAGTAACTCTGTCTGTCTGTTTGTTAGATTTCTATGACCTCCAAATTGATCGCAATAGAATTGGGCAAGAAGATTTTTTTTTTATAACTGCAAGTTCAAGTGTACTGCTTTCCGGGATTACTCGGTGTACATCTAGCAATCAGACGGTTTTTTTTTGTTTTCGAACTGACGCGTAGTCGTGATCGCGTATTGACCAAGCAAAGCTCGCGTTATTTTTTTCGCAGCTTCAACCTCACCTAACAAAACCAAAATAAAAGAGCAAGCAGTCGAGAAAAAAAAGGAAATTCTATCTTAAACTCTATATCAACCCATTTTCCACCTAAATTCGATTGAATACTTTGTTTTTAAATAAAGTCTTTTGGAATCTAAAAGTGTTTTAAAGGGCTGCATTTGAAATTCGCATTTTGATATAAAGATTGAAGGCGGTAGGAGCAGCAGGGGAAGGGGTGATTACCCCTGCCCGCGGAAAGTCATAGTTACGAAGATATTTATGATCAAAGTTTTAAGGTTATGTGTCATTTCCGAACAATCATTGGTAATTTTGTATATTACCAACTTTATGATTTTAAAGTTAAAACAAAACATTGTCGTCTCGATTTGCTTAGGTTAGGTAAGACTTGCGAAAAAATAACATTTGCATTTAATACACAAGTACCAAAAAAACTTATAACTTCTTCTATACATATGTATAATGAAAATATAGTTCTTTGAGATTAAATGATGTCAAAAATACCTAACGTATCGGTATACGACTAGGACGATTTTATGCGGGTTTTTTGTACATATCTCTTAACTATTTTTGAGAAGTCACTGACCTTTTACCATTTTTTTAAATTATAAACTTATTTAATACACAGCGAAACGGGTGGGGCTATGTCACTTTCTTTATATGGTTAAAGGATTATCCAAATTTTAAGTTTCAAGTTTTCTTTTTCTATTTTACGTTTGGTATAAATAAAACTAATCAAGTTTTTTTTCTTTTTTTTTTATATCCTAGGAGCCAAACGAACTTGCGGGTCTCTTGATGTTAAGTGATCACCACCGTCCATAGACACTTGAAAACAAAACATTTTCGTCTCGGTTTGCTTAGGTTATACTTGCGAAAAAATAACATTTGCATTTAATACACAAGTACCAAAAAAACTTATATCAAATTAAATAACTTTCTAAATACGTTGTATGTTTTTTATCACTCCACAGAATGTGTCTTTAAATATTTCACTATTTTATCTAACAGTAAATAATATTGTGTGCTTTGATGACACTGCGAATATAAAATGTCAACAGAACCAATCCTAAACAAACACTTAGCGTTTGAATAGGTTCATCAGATAAAAGAGATTCGATAGTATCGTATTTTTTTATGACCCGTTCCAAGATTTCGCTAAATTTCACCATTCCTCCAACACGATGTTATCTAAGTTACTATTTTTATATTATATAGCTTTATAAAGCTATCAATTTCAACATATCTAAAGTATGTACGTATGTTCCACTTCTTTTGCCCACACAGTGTTTTTTGCTCACGTACGTTTGCTAATAGACTGTACAAATAGTAAAATATTATTTTAAGCGTATTAGGAAATCAAAGTAAAGTTACAATTAATAAAGTAACGCCTAGAACACTTGAACACTGTTTTTTGATGTGAAATTTGTCTTGGCACCGTGTGGAATGAATTTTATGAAAAAGAGATGAATAAATGTATATATAGGTTTTAGGCTGTGAGAGAATGAGAAACCAGTAATAACTTCAGCGTGGCTCTACCAGTACTAAAAGTGATACTATTGAAATAAACGGCCTTAAGTGACGATGTGTAAGTGGTAGCATTTTTGAACATCGCTTCTATAGACAAACACTTAGCGTTTGAATAGGTTCATCAGATAAAAGAGATTCGATAGTACCGTATTTTTTTATGACCCGTTCTAAGATTTCGCTAAATTTCACCACTCCTCCAACACGATATTATCTAAGTTACTATTTTTATATTATATAGCTTTATAACGCTATCAATTTCAACATATCTAAAGTATGTACGTATGTTCCACTTCTTTTGCCCACACAGTGTTTTTTGCTCACGTACGTTTGCTAATAGACTGTACAAATAGTAAAATATTATTTTAAGCGTATTAGGAAATCAAAGTAAAGTTACAATTAATAAAGTAACGCCTAGAACACTTGAACACTGTTTTTTGATGTGAAATTTGTCTTGGCACCGTGTGGAATGAATTTTATGAAAAAGAGATGAATTAATGTATATATAGGTTTTAGGCTGTGAGAGAATGAGATAGTGTATTTCTTAATGCATTCGAAATATATAGAAGAGACAAAGAAACGTTAAAATCTATAGTTAATTATTTTCTGTCAGGTCGTAATGATTATCGCGCACTTTCAACAATTATTCTGTATTGTGTATTATTAACATTATGTATTAATGTATTTATCTCATTTTCTTAAAATTTATCATAATACTAAGTTTCACTTCTGTAATGTGTGTCACATTCGATTATTTATTTTGATTGTTCTTTAGTCTCGTGTTTCGACTGAGATTGTCACTGAGGATAATCCTTTACCTTGGTATGGTGAAATGCAAGAACTTATAAAGTATGAAAAAGATATACAGGATTTTATTAATCATAAATTTTCTACAGTTTCGAGTGTTTCGACTGAGATTGTCACTGAGGATAATCCTTTACCTTGGGGTTTGGATGTTTTGTTGGTCTCTGCTGTTATATCAGTCTGCAAACTTCGATAGTACTGTATTTGTGGATACCGAAATACCACAAAACATAAGTGACGATAGCTTAGTTGATAGCGTATCTCAATATATCAACAAGAGCATGATATCTATTTAGAAGAACACTAGATACTTTTACTATACTATAGTTTTTATATTTCATAGGTCTGACCACAATCTTACCTGAGTTAAATGACGCTGAGGTCTAAGATCTCAAACTAGCAAAATCTAGAGGAAACAGACTCAATTGCTGTTGACAGAATACAGTTTTTTTTAATTAATTTATTTTTATTATTATTATTTTTTTATGTCATAAGTGGCAAACGAACAGGTGGGTCACCTGATGTTAAGTGATCACCACCGTCCATGGACACTAACAACATGACTCCCCTGGTGTTGCTATTGTCTATGGACGGTGGTGATCACTTAATATCAGGTGATTCACCTGTTCGTTTGCCTGTTTTTGATATAAAAAAAAAACCCTTACAATTGAGTCGAAGCTCTCGGTGAAGGAAATATTGCGATGAAACCAAGCTTGATGGTAGGGCTTTTTCTAAGTCCGCATAGCTAGCTAGCACACTCAAGTTGAGAAGCTGTCACCAAGCACCGGTTGGTGTGTTCAGCAGCTGCACTTCAGAACCAGACCTCTTGTCGGTTTAGCATGTTTTTAGTCATGTCACCATTTAACATCACATGAGATTTTGGTGAAACGCTTAAACCTATATAGTATATTAAAAAAGTCACTGTTATACATTTACAACACAGCAATCTTGTAGGGTACAGACATCTTAACATCCCAACTGATTACTCCCTAAGCGTTTTATTTTTATATTTTAGGAGGCAAACTAATAGGCGGGTCACCTGATGTTAAGTGATCAACACCGTCCATAAGCACTTACAACACCAGGAGAGTCGCAAGTGCGTCGCCAGCCTGTGTTTGGGGGAGGGAGAAAGGGAAGTGAGTTTCCGGCGCTCTGACTGACCGAACGAAACGCAACAATGCAAGCACTGTTACTTCACGTCAATTTTATATGAAAGGGTGGTATTACCCCGGGCGAGCCGACCCATTCATGCCGAAACCAGTAATAGGCTTCAGCGTGGCTCTTCCACCTACGCCTGTCAAAGTGTTACTCATTTTTTTACATGTGAAAGTCACATTGAATACTCTCCCTGCGCCCAGCAGCAGAAAGTAAGTTATGTCGAACTCTACTGGTTAAATCTCACAACCTTTTGGCCGGAGAGCAGGTACGTCTCATTTTATACATCGTTCGAGTATGATTTATCATGATAGGTTTTTGTTGTTACATAATTCCTATTTCTCTTCAAAGTCACTAAATTAAAACATAATTGAATGCCATTAAACATTTATTTACCCATGAATCTCACGAAACCGAGCCAAAAAATCTCGCTAGTAAAACAAAAATAAATATTTTATTACGCGACGTGCGACGCAATCTATAAGGGACGTTAAAAAGCGATGTAAATTATGACATAGGTTCTGGGATGTCATAACATTTATGGAATGCTAATGCGTTACCAAGGCTGGCTGAGGACGTCACGATTGCGTCTATAATCACGATTTTCCCAACAATTGTAAATGCAGAAGGCGTGGGTGCATCGCGAACTCGCAACGCAGAGGATGCGCTGACTCGCCGGTGTCCGCTGAATGTAGCTTGTTGCTAAAGACGCCGACATCCGCGCTCCTTTGTATTCGATACACGTCGGATGAAAATCTAAAGAGTTTTTATTTTTAAGGAAAGTTGAAAGCTATTGTTGCATCTCGTTGCCTGTGAATAGCCAATACGTATTTGATTAACAGCAAGAGATTGTTTTAGCAGAATGTTTGGATATTGTTCTCATTTACAGAATTTATAGTTTCAAATCTTAGTCGGTACAATAACGAATACGTTCATACATTAGGTAATACTGTCTCAAGTCAGTCAGCGGTTGCAATAAGGTCATTTTTTATACGATGCCCTTGCCACATATATTAAAAAATCGTACTCAGGTATGGACCAGATTAGTGAATTCATTCAAGCTATTTAATTTTTAATTTAAATCATGTTTTCTTTACGACTGATGGTTTAGTTTTATTAAACAAGTAGTATCATCATAAATTATGTATCTCTGCAATTTCATGGATTTAATAAGAATGCTATTTCCGAAAATGTATTTAAGAGTTAAAACTGAATCCATTTTAGGTCTACCAAATACATTTAAGATTAAGAATAAGATCGCTTGAGGCACATCATACATAACTATTACTTTTAGGCTCATGATTTGTTGGACGTTATTTTATAAAACCCACTTAGTGAACGTTTGAAAATAAAAGGTATCGTATATACTATATATCGTAATAGCTAATTCCCGCGGCTTCGTCTGCGTTGTTTATTATCTCGATCGTTATTTTTTATATCTCAAAAGAATTAGGCAGCGCTGTCTACGAAAGCTCCCAGGCGACTTGATATTTTCCGATACTCTCAACAAAAATCGTTCTATTTCAACTAATTTACAAAACACCTTGACAAATTATATACCAAAACCTTCCTCGTAAATCAATCTATCTATAACTCAATATATCAGTAGTTTTTGAGTTGAGAACAGAAAGACGCGGCTGGGGACATCTCTACCAAAATGTTATTAACATCCGTTTAACCGTCTGAATGTGATTAATTTACAAATACACACTATAACATAATTTCAGAAATAAAATGAATATATTATATTAGATAAAAAAATGTTCTAAATATGTCGGTTGAAAAGATATCTCCTATGCGTTACAAAACTTTATTATTCACTTCCAAGATCTATTTCCATTCAGTTGTAAAGCGATTTTATTGTATAACTCTTAAATGGAACACGGCGAAAAACTATTTATTTTCATTGGTAGTATAAACATTTTTATGGCATTTTAAGCATCATATGCACTCGGCTTCGGTTTGGCTTTAGGGTGAGAATAAAAGTGACTATGCTATTGACTTAGCAAGGTCTTAATATCTTCACCGGACTACCGTCTTTGTTTTTTTTTAAGCATCATATGCACTCGGCTTCGGTTTGGCTTTAGGGTGAGAATAAAAGTGACTATGCTATTGACTTAGCAAGGTCTTAATATCTTCACCGGACTACCGTCTTTGTTTTTTTTTAAATCGTTGCACTATGTCTGATGGTAAGCACAGTAACATCCAAAAATAATGACGACCACCGAGTGACACACTATCCATCGCCGGTCGCCGCTATCATGCCGGCCTGCGAAAAGCTGGATATGCACAGGCTGATCCCGAAATGCGACCCGCAGAAACGAATCACTATGACGGGCATTTTCGCCATATACATGGTGGTTACGACCCAGTCAGGTTGTAAAACCCTACCACCCCGCTTTCGCCATTGCCTCATTCGTTATTCAGCAGGGTGCACCACGTGCAGGCGAGGTTGACTTGAGTGTCTCAAGTCTTATGATATTATTCGACACCCCTTACACCACAAAGAAGACCCATTGAAGACAATGGGACAAGTTATAACGCAGTGAGAGTTATGCTATCTAAACTTACTAGAAAGTTTATGACACAACTTTAAATCCACATTGTCATTTTAACAAAAATAATTAGTAAAAATACGTACACCACTACAAGAATAATAGTTCAAAAAATTCTAACCTCTGATATATATATATTATTTTTAATAACATTGGTATCGAAATAAATGTTCAGAAATTATTTAATTATTAAATATACTTTTTATCTATCTACACGTAACTATTCTATTTTACTCCCATTTAATATATTTACAGAAACTTAAAATTACTGCACTGTTACTAGCATGTAAAAAGCATTTGATTTTTTAAATAATCTTAGCAAATGAATATTTATTTCTCTTCAAAGTCACTAAATTAAAACATAATTGAATGCCATTAAACATTTATTTACCCATGAATCTCACGAAACCGAGCCAAAAAATCTCGCTAGTAAAACAAAAATAAATATTTTATTACGCGACGTGCGACGCAATCTATAAGGGACGTTAAAAAGCGATGTAAATTATGACATAGGTTCTGGGATGTCATAACATTTATGGAATGCTAATGCGTTACCAAGGCTGGCTGAGGACGTCACGATTGCGTCTATAATCACGATTTTCCCAACAATTGTAAATGCAGAAGGCGTGGGTGCATCGCGAACTCGCAACGCAGAGGATGCGCTGACTCGCCGGTGTCCGCTGAATGTAGCTTGTTGCTAAAGACGCCGACATCCGCGCTCCTTTGTATTCGATACACGTCGGATGAAAATCTAAAGAGTTTTTATTTTTAAGGAAAGTTGAAAGCTATTGTTGCATCTCGTTGCCTGTGAATAGCCAATACGTATTTGATTAACAGCAAGAGATTGTTTTAGCAGAATGTTTGGATATTGTTCTCATTTACAGAATTTATAGTTTCAAATCTTAGTCGGTACAATAACGAATACGTTCATACATTAGGTAATACTGTCTCAAGTCAGTCAGCGGTTGCAATAAGGTCATTTTTTATACGATGCCCTTGCCACATATATTAAAAAATCGTACTCAGGTATGGACCAGATTATTGAATTCATTCAAGCTATTTAATTTTTAATTTAAATCATGTTTTTCTTTACGACTGATGGTTTAGTTTTATTAAACAAGTAGTATCATCATAAATTATGTATCTCTGTAATTTCATGGATTTAATAAGAATGCTATTTTCGAAAAGATATTTAAGAGTTAAAACTGAAGCCATTTTAGGTCTACCAAATACATTTAAGATTAAGAATAAGATCGCTTGAGGCACATCATACATAACTATTACTTTTAGGCTCATGATTTGTTGGACGTTATTTTATAAAACCCACTTAGTGAACGTTTGAAAATAAAAGGTATCGTATATACTATATATCGTAATAGCTAATTCCCGCGGCTTCGTCTGCGTCGTTTATTATCTCGATCGTTATTTTTTATATCTCAAAAGGATTAGGCAGCGCTGTCTACGAAAGCTCCCAGGCGACTTGATATTTTCCGATACTCTCAACAAAAATCGTTCTATTTCAACTAATTTACAAAATACCTTGACAAATTATATACCAAAACCTTCCTCGTAAATCAATCTATCTATAACTCAATATATCAGTAGTTTTTGAGTTGAGAACAGACAGACAGACGCGGCTGGGGACATCTCTACCAAAATGTTATTAACATCCGTTTAACCGTCTGAATGTGATTAATTTACAAATACACACTATAACATAATTTCAGAAATAAAATGAATATATTATATTAGATAAAAAAACGTTCTAATCATGTCGGTTGAAAAGATATCTCCTATGCGTTACAAAACTTTATTATTCACTTCCAAGATCTATTTCCATTCAGTTGTAAAGCGATTTTATTGTATAACTCTTAAATGGAACACGGCGAAAAACTATTTATTTTCATTGGTAGTATAAACATTTTTATGGCATTTTAAGCATCATATGCACTCGGCTTCGGTTTGGCTTTAGGGTGAGAATAATATTCACTAGTTATAGCGTTCGTTGAATGTGAAATGCCCTGAGTTAGATTTGTGCGTTTTATTTAGATGGATTAACAATTTTTGAAGAATTTATATTGTTTTGTATTCTGTTAATAATACCAGTGATTAACATAGTTTTATGTTCTATAACTGGCGTTATAAAAGTATTAGCCAGTGTCAGTGTTTTATTTCCACGGTAAGAAAATACAAAAATTGTACTTAGATAATCGAAGATTTATTATCAATAATGATGTTTTTTTAATCCACTATGAAAATCTTTTTTTCTTCTCGAACTGACTACGCTATTGGCTTAGCAAGGTTTTAATATCTTCACCGGTCTACAGTCTATGATTTTTTTTTATTGTCGCACGGCAGTTATTCCTTTATATATCTATAAATCTTTATTTCTTGCAGTACTTTCGAACCAATTCATTTTCATTCTAAAATACATTTGCGTTAGCTTTCTTAGAGTTAAGTTACCTTATTATTTTGGCACTCCGTCCTGTGGCACGGTAAAGACAAACAAATTTAAGATATTTTTTACGAATAAATACACATTTTCAAAGTATTCTGCGTCATAATAAAAACATAAAACGAATCACTATGACGGGCTTTTTCAGCATATACATAGTGGTTGCGACCTAGTCAGGCTGTAAAACCCTAGCACCCCGCTTTCGCCATTGCCTCATTCGTTATTCAGCAGGGTGCACCACGTGCAGGAGAGGTTGATTTTAGTGTCTCAAGTCTTATGATATTATTCGACACCGTTTACACCCCTAACACCCCTTACGGGGAAGAAGACCCATTGAAGACAATGGGACAAGTTATAACGCAGTGATAGTTATGTTATCTAAACTTTCTAGAAAGTTTATGATACAACTTTAAATCCACATTGAGCATCGTGCTCGTCGGCTTGTCGATGATGAAGCGCTGTGGGATTCAAGAATGTTCAGTTTGGAGCATCGACGAAAAGTGGCTTGTCTCTCTGTGTTTTACAGGTTACACTTTGGAGAGTGTGCACAGGAATTACATAATATAATTCCATCGTCCCCATTCCATCAGAGGACGACTAGACGCCGTGAGGGTTTCCACCCTTACGTGGTTGATATTCCCGTAATTCGTACGAAGCGATTTGCTTCCACATTCATTATACGTACGGCTAAGGAGTGGAATTCACTCCCGGCGTCTGTCTTCCCGTCATCTTATAGCTTGGGAGTCTTCAAGAGTAGAGTGAACAGACATCTAGTGGGTAAGCGCGATACATCGTCGGCCTCATCGTCACTTACCATCAGGTGAGATTGTGGCCAAGCGCGTACCTGTTGAACATAAAAAAAATGTCATTTTAACTAAAATAATTAGTAAAAATACGTACACCACTACAAGAATAATATTTCAAAAAATTCTCACCACAACACTGATATGTATACTTTTTAATAACATTGGTATCGAAGTAAATGTTCAGAAATTATTTAATTATTAAAAAGTATATTATCTACACGTAACTATTTTATTTTACTCCCATTTCCTATATTTACAGAAACTATTAAAATTACTGCACGGTTACTAGCATGTAAAAAGCATTTGATTTTTTAAATAATTTTAGCAAATGAATATTTAATTATTTCTTTTCGGTTATTATTTTATTTTACTCCCATTTCCTATATTTACAGAAACTATTAAAATTACTGCACGGTTACTAGCATGTAAAAAGCATTTGATTTTTTAAATAATTTTAGCAAATGAATATTTAATTATTTCTTTTCGGTTATGAACGTATTTTCTAGATATATGAAGGACCCAAAGCACATTGTGTTTATTTATTTTTACACCGTATACCGTAAGGCTACCGATCACAGCGAAATTTGTCAAATCACACATAAAATCTCCGACGAGGGTAACATCATAAATAACAGTTATTTTCACTCCAAATGAGGTTAATTTACTTCGTTAAGAACGGCGAAATAAGCCTTATGTCCTACAAATTAAAGTTAAAATTTATTTGCAGGCTGTTGAGAAATGGACACATTTATCAAAGAATCCGTTTGCATTAAGTACGCCATTTGTCAATATTTTGTATTTATAAATTACAAGATTTTTCATCCATCATAAAGCGATCTTTGGAAGCTAAAATTGGATATAAATTCTCATCTGTTATTAATATTTTATTTTGAAATAATGTTTCAATAAATTTATGAAAATAATATTTTTGTCTGACATTTTTTCCGTTTTCAGCCGGTTTCTAAGGAATATCAATTATGACATACGTAATAGTTTATACGTCACGCCCGTCACTTCAAAGTAATCTCCATCCAACTGCTTCCTGGCATCATCATGTTACTACCGGTATACAATATTATCATTCATGTTATACAAGCAATTTCCTGCGGTTTCGTACGCGTTTTTTATGAGATTATTATTTTCGACTCTTTATAACTATATTTTCTGTAGGTGGTAGAGCCACGCTGAAGCTATTATTGGTTTCGTCCGGGGTAGTACCACTCTTTCACAGAAAACTGACGTGAAGTAACAGCGCTTGCACTGTTGCGTTTCGTTCGGTCAGTGATAGCGCAGGATACCTCCCCGCCGCTCTCCCTCCCCAATTCCCCCCTCCTCCAAACACAGGCCGGCAGCGTACTTGCGACTCCACTGGTGTTGCTAGTGTTTATGGATGGCGGTGATCACTTACCATCAGGTAACCGGCCTGTTCGTTTGCCGCCTATAATATATTTAAAAAAAAATAGTTCTACCTACGACATCGTCCGCGTGGAATAGTTCCTTTGGGCTAACGCTACCACGCAGCGAAAGCTCTCAAAAAGAAAAAAAAACGATTTTGAAACATTCTCATTGGCGCTCCGTTCCTATTGGTCTTAGCGTGATAATATATAGCCTACAGCCTTCCTCGATAAATGAGCTATCTTACACTGAAAGAATTCAGACAAATCGGACCAGAAGTTCCTGATATTAGCGCGTTTAATCAAAGAAACAAACAAACCATTCAGCTTTATAATATTAGTATAGACCAGCATTATTTAAATACTAGAAACAGCAACAAATTGTTCATTCCATGCTTCAGGCTCACTAAGTCCAAAAACAGTTTTTTAGTTAGGTTTTATAACAAAGTCCCACAACACATTACCGATTTGCCGGATAGTGAGTTCAAGAACCATGTCAAACGGGTTTTAATATCTAAAGGCCATATAGGGTGGATCTACGTGAACGATTGTGACGTCTGGAAATGACGCTCCTCTCTGTGCATCCACTAATAACGAATGTAACTATTTATGTTTTGTAAAAATATATAACATAAAAGATAAACCAGATCAAGTTTCCTGCCGGTTCTTCTCGATGGGTTTTGTTCCGAAACGGTGGTAGCTTTGACGTTCATAGGCGCCTTCTCAGGGCCTAAATTAAATAAAGAATATTTTGAGTTTGATATATAAAATAATAATTGACAGAATAATAACGGAATTTCATACGAACTTTTATACCCTTTTTCAACAATCAATCGCTCACATACAGTGTAAAATTAACTATCGTGTAAATTTTCACAGCCTAATAGTTCGGCCTGTGAGTTGAAATGCCAGTCAGTCTGTCAGTTATTCCTTTATATATCTATAAATCTTTATTTCTTGCAGTACTTTCGAACCAATTTATTTTCATTATAAAATACATTTGCGTTAGCTTTCTTAGAATTAAGTTACCTTATTATTTTGGCACTCTGTCCTGTGGCACTGTACAGACAAACAAATTTGATAAAGGTGAATGTAAGTTTGTTTGTTTACTACGCTTCCAAGCTTTGACTACTCAACCGAACATCATGAAATTTTAAATGTAATTTATTTTTATCTTAGAAGGCAAACGAACAGGTGGGTCACCTGAGGTTAAGTGACCACCGCCGTCCATAGACACTTGCAACACCAGAGGAGTCGCAAGTGCGTCGTCAGCCTGTGTTTGGGGGAAGGGGGAGTGGAGTTGGGTATCCGGCGCTCTCACTGACCGAATGAAATGCGACAATGCAAGCCCTGTTACTTCACGTCGGTTTTCTGTGGGTCGCGTGTTACTACCCCGGACTAGCCGACCCGTTCATGCTGAAGCCAGTAATATCTTCAGCGTGGCTGTACCACCTACCAGATGGTACGTTTGTAGGTAGGGGTCCAAAAGAAGTACTGTTTTCGAAGGGAATAAAAAACTTTTATTTTATAATAAGTCGGGCGGTGCTGCGGGAAAATGCTTGTATTTATTATATAGATATACGCTTATATTTATTAACTATGTTCATTTAATTGAAATTTGCAGAAAAGTAAAGCAAAGTTATTGTCTTCATTGGAAACCTTTCTAATTATTTTCATAAATTACATATATTAAATACTAGCTGTACCCACGACTTCTTCCACGTGGAACTTAATGTAAACACAGTGAGTAATAAAATCATCTGAACGTATTAAGTCCATTTACTTATCTACTTGTCTCTCGTACTTGAGTCGCGTCGTCATTAAAATTACAATAATAGTACCACTCTTTCACAGAAAACTGACGTGAAGTAACAGCGCTTGCACTGTTGCGTTTCGTTCGGTCAGTGATAGCGCAGGATACCTCCCCGCCGCTCTCCCTCCCCAATTCCCCCCTCCTCCAAACACAGGCCGGCAGCGTACTTGCGACTCCACTGGTGTTGCTAGTGTTTATGGATGGCGGTGATCACTTACCATCAGGTAACCGGCCTGTTCGATAACCTAATTATACTAATGTTAATGCCTTTCATACGTCTTCTTTTATAAAATCATCTTTCACTCATTTCACATAGCATTTCAGCAACCTCACTCGAAGGTTTTGCTAAAATACTATGGAACATGCCGACATTCAATTTATTTAAATTATATTTTTTAATTAAATTTATTCTAACATTATTGTTCCTGCCGCCTTCCGTCAGAAAATGGTGAACGTCATCTATAATTCCGCAAGTTGTACAAAATGGTGAAGGACTTATTTTCATTAAATATTTAAACTTTTGTGTTTTCATTCTTATTGTATGTATAGATACTATTTCTATTAAATTATGTTAGTTCTGACTTCACAGTTTCCATAAATTACATCGCCAACAACTGTTAAATTCAATTTTCATCTTTGATATCTCATTTCTCATTATACGCACAACGCACTCTGCATGCCATCACTATAACACTTTATTCACCATCTTTATCTTTGATTTCATCTGTGTTTTATTTTCGCACGTCATCGACTATTATATTTGAGGTTTGCAGATTAAATATACATCGTCTCTGTATCTAAACGTGGTTTGTAATAAATCTTCTCAGTCTGACGTTTCGTATTGCTAGTTGATATATCTAGAACTTTCTATTTTTATATCTCCTGCTCTCATAAAAAGTGCTAGGGGTACCATCTCTAAAGGTATGTGAGCTCATCGCTTCAGAAGAGCAGCACTTATTTGGCTAATTCTTTAAAAAAATCGTATTGAAAAATGCAAAAGTTCTGTCAAAAACCTCCCTATAATAACCGAGTGAGTGAATAAGACAAAAGGTAGGTAGATCTTCAAATATAAAAACAAATTTGACAGATTGACGTTTGTTTGTTCAGTTGCCATTTTGTTAATTATATGGTCGTATGAAAGGAAAGATTTAGTCCCATTTTCTCATTTTGTTCTTTAGTACACTCTCGTACAATCATAATTCTATATTCTTTGTCTAGAGTCGGTGACTTTAGCGTGTTCTTAGCTATTGAAAAGAGTTCTGGGAGTACTAAGTTAATCTACTTTACCTTAGAAACACTTGTTTTTGGTGAAGCTGGTGAGACCTGATTTTCTTCCGTTAGTTACAAGATTACTGGTATGTATACTCAAATGTACCTTTAACCATTAACGGTTCTTCTTATTGATCATTGTGTTATTGTTAAAAACGTTAATTATTTTATTGAGCCTTTCTCTTTACCTAAATGTAAATATAACATACATGAATCTCCGATATTGCTCATTGATATCTTCGCAATAACTCCCACATAGGTATATACTTGGGCAATAACCTTTTGTAAATATTTGCTATGCAACGGTATGATATGGTTTTAGTTCGTTGCGCTCGCGAATCTATATTTGTGATCCGTAAGGAAACTGTAATGTTTCCATTTATGTTTTGTTTGTCAGTCATAAGAACGATGTTGTTGAATGCATTTCTGCATACAGTTATTTCTTACACCTATATATATTATACCTGTGATCCATTATTTAATTGTATTTGTTTGATGTACCCTAGGACTAGTATCATTGGTCGTAAATATTAAGTTTTTAAAATTTCACAGACTACAGCTAAGTTAAAACAATTGCCAATGGTTTTGTGTGTTCTATGTGTCTAAAAAATATTAGTAGCTCTTGATTTTAATTCATTGAAGTTTTTACTCGACTGCACAGACGTGGGGCTATGTTTTTATGGTGTTGTATATGAATGTCTGTTTCTTTGATACATTGTAAAGCATCTTTCATAGATTATAACGCTTTAGGTATTGCTAGATTCGCCTTAATTGTGAGTGACTTAAGCAAATATTCTATTTATCATGTCTCTGAAACAAAAAAGAAGGAAGCGATAAAAATATATTTTGTACTTAAACCAAATAACACGTTCATTAATATAGGTAATTAAAAATGTCTTGGTTTTTTTATAGTTACATTTTTTGTTTCCTTTTTTTATCATGCTATTTATTTGTTTTCTTACTATTACATCTTCTTCTTCTTCTTACCCTTATCCCACATAAGTATTGAGTTCTAGAGAGTAGTCCGGTGAAGCTGTTAAGACCTTGCTTGGTCAATAACGTAGTCAATTCGAAGAAGGAGTTCTAGAGAAAAGTTGTAGCTTGATAATGCCTATTACCACTCAACGAAGTGGGCACGGGTCGGCTAGTGTAATATATTTACCAATTATAGATTTAATTAAAATGAAAGCCTTTCTATATAAAGTCGTTTATTGTATACACCAAAACATAAAAACAGTCGAAAATATGTCTTGAAGTTTTAAAAATAATTGTTAACAATATCATCAAAAATGTACTTTTTTCAATATTTCACTTGTAATAATAAAACCAAATTAATTCCACTTCATAATATAAAGGTGAATGTAAGTTTGTTTGTTTCCACGCAATCGAACATCATGAAATTTTAAATGTACTTTTTTATCATAGAAGGCAAACGAACAGGTGGGTCACCTGAGGTTAAGTGACCACCACCGTCCATAGACACTTGCAACACCAGAGGAGTCGCAAGTGCGTCGTCAGCCTGTGTTTGGGGGAAGAGGGAGTGGAGTTGGGTATCCAGCGCTCTCACTGACCGAACGAAACGCAACAATCCAAGCACTGTTACTTCACGTCGGTGTTTCTGTGGGTCGGGTGGTACTACCCCGGACGAGCCGACCCATTCATGTTGAAACCAGTAATAGCTTCAGTGTGGCTCTACCACCAACCAGGTGGTACGTTTGTAGGTAGGGGTCCAAAAGAAGTACTGTTTTCGAAGGGAATAAAAAACTTTTATTTTATAATAAGTCGAGCGGTGCTGCGGGAAAATGCTTGTATTTATTATATAGATATACGCTTATATTTATTAACTATGTTCATTTAATTGAAATTTGCAGAAAAGTAAAGCAAAGTTATTGTCTTCATTGGAAACCTTTCTAATTATTTTCATAAATTACATATATTAAATACTAGCTGTACCCACGACTTCTTCCACGTGGAACTTAATGTAAACACAGTGAGTAATAAAATCATCTGAACGTATTAAGTCCATTTACTTATCTACTTGTCTCTCGTACTTGAGTCGCGTCGTCATTAAAATTACAATAACTATTGATAGAGTGAACCGATTTTAATGGCAGCAAGACTACATGTTACTCTAGGATATGCTTTATGATTTTCTTGTGGTTTTATCGTGAACGCAGTACTTTAGCAGTGATGCATCTTCATACAAACAGACAGACAAAGAGACAGACATTTCTGAGAATGATTGAAATGTATTTTGTTACCTATTCCAAGACAGCAACATTTTTCTCCACAAAAATTTAAAAAGTACAAACACGATAGATTTGATCATTCTTATTTTTTTTTCATTTATTATTTAATTTAGGGGCTTTTGACTCTAGTCATATCAGCCCCATCATAACCTAATTATACTAATGTTAATGCCTTTCATACGTCTTCTTTTATAAAATCATCTTTCACGCATTTCACATAGCATTTCAGCAACCTCACTCGAAGGTTTTGCTAAAATACTATGGAACATGCCGACATTCAATTTATTTAAATTATATTTTTTAATTAAATTTATTCTAACATTATTGTTCCTGCCACATTCCGTCAGAAAA
>MU159505.1:0-15161 GCA_015888305.1 Antheraea pernyi | reverse complement strand
ATTAAGTCCATTTACTTATCTACTTTTCTCTCGTACTTAAGTCGCGTCGTCATTAAAATTACAATAACTTTTGATAGAATGAACCGATTTTATTGAAACCAAGTTGAGTGCTATAAGCGCTCGCCTTAGTTGTCCGGTGAAGCTGTTAAGACCTTGCTAGGTCAAAAGTGAACTCAAAGCCAGGGTTTAATACGTATTTATCTTTTTTGTAATAACACCGTATACATTCAGGTGAATTTATTAGTCACCGTTTCTTCAAATTACGTTCCACGCGGACGGAGTCGCGGACACATCTAGTTTTAAATATAGTCAAGTTATTTAAAATAATGTAAATTTAACGTTTCTGTACTTCTTAGATATTAGTAAAATTGTTGCAGGTATCTTCGAATAAGCAATAAGATACATTTCAATTTATGTCTGTCTGTCTGTTCGCTTCAACGCGCATCACTGTAAAGTACAACGTTCACGATAAAATCTATCAATATATATCAAATCATAAAGCATATCCTTGAGTATCATTTAATCTTGGTTTAATTACAATCGGTTCTCTCTATCAAAAGTTATTGTAATTTTAATGACGACGCGACTTAAGTATGAGAGAAAAGTAGATAAGTAAATGGACTTAATCGGTGTTATTACAAAAAAGTTAAATACATATTAAATACTTGGTTTAAAAAGGTTTTGTATTAAATGCACCGCTCTCGCCCGAGGTAAGTTCGCGTTATCCTTTTTCACAAGTCTAACTTAACGTAACCCCCTTGAGCTAGTTGTCAAATAAAATCGGTTGAGTGCTATAAGCGCTCGCCTTAGTTGTCCGGTGAAGCTGTTAAGACCTTGCTAGGTCAAAAGTGAACTCAAAGCCAGGGTTTAATACGTATTTATCTTTTTTATAATAACACCGTATACATTCAGGTGAATTTATTAGTCACCGTTTCTTCAAATTACGTTCCACGCGGACGGAGTCGCGGACACATCTAGTTTTAAATATAGTCAAGTTATTTCTGTATGAATGCGCTTTAGTAATTTTGAATGTTTTGAATTGCTTTAATTGAGGCAATTAGGATGTTATTATTTATCATTATAATTTATATTTTAGTTTTAAACATCCTGTTTGGTTTTATGATCTAAAGTGAGTTTTTTTACATTTTTTTATTGAATAAGATGAAAATGTCATTGGTTAACTGGAAGAATATGCCTTGCAACATTACACTCGACAATGTACAAAGTGCATAAAAGAATTCATCCATTCATACAGATATATAAAGGCCGCGCCAAACTTTTTGAATGCACTGAATATAGATGGTCAAAACATAAATTTACGTATGTATTACGTATTAACTTTTCTGTTTTTAAGACTATTTCATTGTTGTACCATTGTTCCGTACCATTTATGCAGGTCGGCATGACAGCGGCGACCGGTGAGGGATAGTATGTCTCTCGGTGGTCGCCATTGTTTTTAGATTATACTGTGCTCACCATAAGGCACAGTAAAGTCACTTTGCCGTGATTCGATAAAAGAATAAAAATAAATAAATCTAAGTGTACTACAGTACAGTACATACAGTATAGACAGTCCAAAAATAATGCTAACTAATAGAAGATCTATAATCTGTTATACCACCATACAAGACTCTTAACGAATGGATATAACGCTCGTTCTTACAAATAAAGAACGAAGTTTTGAAAATAGTCTATTTCAATTTATGTCGGTGCACTCGAATAATGACGTCAGCTTTCTCGAGTTTTCCACCCTCCTTTATTGAAAGGTATATAAGCTCGCAACGGAGCGTCTGAGTGGAGTTCTATTCTAGATATCGGAGTTAATACAAAAGAATATAACAGAAAGAAATCTTCAAGCGGATTTTGATTACAGTTTATAGGGTGTGCAATAGTGGGTCTCCTTGGATCTTTTACAAATAAAGAACGAAGTTTTGAAAATAGCCTGTTTCAATTTATGTCGGTTCACTCGAATAATGACGTCAGCTTTCTCGAATTTTCCACCCTCATTTATTGAAAGGTATATAAGCTCGCAACGGAGTTCTAGATATCGGAGTTAATACAAAAGAATATAACAGAAAGAAATCTTCAAGCGGACTTTGATTGCGGTTTATAGGGTGTTAGTGTGTCCATAGTGTAATTGTGCAATAGTGGGTCTATTTGGTTCTTGTCTGTACAAGTAAAAATAAGTTCCTTCTGACGCAAACGGCAATAACCTACTGGTGTAATTACACATTGGCTTATCTCAAATTAAAAGAAAGTCACTGTGACTAATGGTAATAGCGTTTCAGTCTAGTGTTCATTTTTTTTTTATTCAAATTCTACCAACAAAATAATAATATAATAAAAGCGTGACATTAACATTACGTTTCAAATTTCACACTGTTATTTATTTTGTTTATAACTCATCATAGTGTAATTTTAAAATTTATTACGAATATAAACTGCAAATTTTCGCGCGGTATTAAAACTACCGGAAATAAGCTCACATCAATCGCGCACATAAAAATAGAGATGCGCGTAACAATTTTTGTATTGTCGATGATTGTTATAGTTTTAGAAATGGTAGAGCCATGCTGAAACTATTACTGGTTTTAGCATGAATGGGTCGGCTCGCCCGGGGTAGTACCCTCTCATAGAAAACCGACGTGAAGTGACAGTGCTTGCATTGTTGCGTTTCATTTGGTCAGTGAGAGCGCCGGAGGTCCACCTCTCTCCTCTCCCACTCCCTCCTCTAACCCTTCCTCCCAAAGGGTGGCAACGCACTTGCGACTCCTCTGGTGTTGTTAGTGTCCATGGACGGTGGTAATCACTTAACATCAGGTGACCCACCTGTACGTTTGCCACCTATGAAATAAAAAAAAAATTATCTATCGATCGACACTAACTGGTGATCGCAATTTCATACTACTGAAAAGATTTTGCTGTCTCGTGGAAACCACGTGCTCAGTCAAGTTCAGTCTTTTCGGAGATTGGTTTAGGTATATGTATGTGTTTAAAACAAACATCATCGCGTAAAAGCTGTGTTATAAAAAGATAAGTTCTATTTGAAAATTTGGACACAGTATTCACATTTCTGAAATTACAAATATGAAAGATGAATAAGTTTTATACAAACCAAGGATAAATATTGTAGAAAAATATTTACTGGGTTAGTTAATAAGAGGCTGAAAATTCCTATGGGAACCTTTTTAGTGTCGAACCTAAGATCGTAATACCGAAATGTTTGTTGCGTACAGACTACTCTACGAAAATGCTGAATCGATTTTGACAATTTTGTTGTTACTAGACAGAAAACTTTTGTGATTATTATTTACAGTATAGATAATTTCCATAAAGGTTGTACAATAATGATAAAATAAAACCGAGGTGTCTACAATAGTAAATAAAATTGAAATAATAATAGACAACCATTAGTCAGTTTCTTTTCTTTATTTATAATAGGAGCTTGGTCACAAGTTGAACATGTTACCCCAGTCAACAAAATAAAAAATAAAAATTGTACACAAACAGTCAATAATCTACCGGTTTTTCAATCCACACATAACCAGCCTGTAAATCATTCTTGCTTCGTCGAATGTCAGGAAAGCAAGAATGCCATTACATAAACCCACAGATCTCAATGAGTCATTCATTTTATTCTCTAGTGCTACTCTTAGGGCATGGTTACGACTGCATTCAGTCATAATGTGGTACACGTCTTCAACAACATTGCATATGTCACAATTTGGTGACACTGATCTGATTTTTTATCGATATAATCACATCCCTAAGTTCAGGGTCATCACAAATGACAGTTGCAGACAAATTACATCGTTCCATTTTCAAACATATCTGATATATAAATTTGAAAATAATACCACGGCCCGGAAGTGAAGTCTTATACAAGGCTATATTAAAACTACATTAACCTTATTGGAACATAAGCGTTGGGTTTTGGCTATATTTTAGCAATAATGTATTTCCTTTTATTATTAAATGATCGCATTACTTAAATTCTTTTCTTGTTGAATAATAAGTAGTCTTTTTCTACTTTTATTTTACAATAAACAAATTTTTTTCTCGAAGTGACTACGCTGTTGACCAAGCAAGGTCTTAACAGCTTCACCGGACTATTAAGGCACTCAGCCGATTTTATTTTGACAACTAGCTCAAGGGTGCGCCGCACACCTCGGCTTTGGCTGTTGCCTGACACATGCATTTCGCGACCTATGTGAGCTAACCTAAGCTAAGCTAACTATTCATACATATCTGAGTTGTTGAAACATATATGTGTACCAAGCATAAATACCCCAATAACTCTTATATATATTTCGTATCGGATAATATTCTAAACTATTTCAGTTTGATAAGGGAAAAAAGATAAAACCCTTCCACTTGCAATTACATGTATGCGTGCACGTGTGTGGAGGTGATATGTGTAATGTTGCCGCAGTGATGTAAGATTTTGTGTCACTGTATCGCGCGAGCAGCGTACTCAAGGGCTCCACGCCGAGGGCACGGACCTAGGCTTGAGCAGCTGTCGAGGGGGGCCTAGTCTGGTGTGCGGGAGCGAAATTTACCCCAGACCACGGCGGCGTGGACAACAAACAAATCTTCGAGTAGATTATTACATTTATTACTGCTATTGTCGAGTAGGTAATATTACTATTACGAGTTCATTGTGATCATTTCAACGTTCTGATAAGATGGTGGCCCGCTTGTCAGAACTTTATAGGGAACTCTTGTAGCATTTTAGAACTCATTTTACGTGATATTATTTCCCATCGAGTTCACTTGTGCACGATAACCGAACTACATTACGTAAAACACCATCAATGTTACAAAATATAGAACCAAATAACACAAGATTATAAGTAAAATATAAAATCAATTACACGACAAACTAAAATCCCTCCAAAAGCTCTAAAAGATATTATATCCTAATGAGTTATTTAGACATTTTGTTTGGTATTAAATTTTTATTGTTTTTTTTTTAATAGAACTGTGGAGTTTGCGAAGTTTAATATCGCCATTACGACGTAGGCTGGCGTGGTCATTATGTCAATACCTTCATTCAGTTAGAGGCTTATGACGAAGCAGTATGTCTCTTACAGATTACCGATTTGCCGGACTGTAAATTTAAGCACCATGTCAAGCGGGTTTTAGTGTCGAAAGGCTACTATAGAGTGGATCAATACGTGAACGATGGTGACGTCTGGAATTGACTCCTCTCTGTGCATCCACTAAAAACGGTATTGTAACGTATAATGTATTTGAAATATATATATGTTAAAAAGATGTACCCAATCGAGTTTCTTGCCGGTTCTTCTCGGTGACTGGGTTGTTTTCCGAACTGGTGTTAGTTTTGACGTTCATAAGCGCCTTATTAGGGCCTAAACTGAATAAAGTATTTTTGATTTGATTTGATTTGAAACAGACTGATGTTTTGTGATGATAATATAGATTATGTAATATTTAATAGAGATATAAATAAGTGTTTTACTTTACCAACACTGATTTGAACTACTTTGTCTGTCACGTATTCTTCTATATTGATACACATAGACAATATAATGTCTAGACTCTTGATCAAGGATAGGCAAAACGCGGTCAACGACTTTCGACTGCAAATCTAGGAAAGATAATACTGTAATTTCGTTACAAACTTACTTTATACTTCACGTTGGCTGCACATAGAAAAAAAACTAGCAGAATGCATCAAAAACGGGTAATGACTTCTAACTTTTTATGCGTCTGGATTTTTTGTCCGTCTGCAATTGTGCCTGTTCTGAGGTCAGTGTAATTGCAGTATCCTTTTTATTTTCGCTTCTATTTCTTTTTTAAATTATACGCTTTAATGTTGCAACTGGCGATTGTAATTATAATTATGAATGGTGTATCTATATTTAACAGTCCGTAGTTTGTTATGTATATGTATTTTTTTATACGTATCTCTGATAAAGGACACTGATAACGAATGTAATATATTAGAATTTATATAAGTGAAGCCTTTCATGGTTGGGTTCTTATTCGCAAACTTTGTGTATGACGGAAATTGGTGAGCGTAAACACTGTGTCGGGTAGAGTGGGAGCTGTGTCTTGCTTGCCTTCGGGTATTTGAGAATAGTGTGTCACGCTCTTCTCGCTTTCTTTCTTTCTTAATGTTCGTGGTTACGTGTTCTGCGTTAAGGTGGCGTTTTGTTGGTGGTAGAACCACGCTTAAGCTATTACTGGTTCTGGCATGAATAGGTCGGCTCGTCCGGGGTACCAACCTCTCGCAGAAAACCGACGTGAAGTAACAGTGCTTACATTGTTGCGTTTCGTTCGGTCAGTGAAAGCGCCGACCTACCCTCCCCCTCCCCCCAACATAGGCTGGCAACGCACTTGCGACTCTCCTGGTGTTGCAAATGTCTATGGACGGTGGTGATCACTTAATGTCAGGTGACCTACCTGTATGTTTGCCTCCTATGATATAAAAAAGGCAGTGTGACGATCACTGAACACAATCTATGCTATTAAAAAGTGATTAATGAATAATTAAAATGTATCCTTGTAGGTAATACAATAGTTTCACTTCTATAATGCGTCGTACGACACACCCGGTTTTTTTGTCTGTATGTCTAGACTGGGCTGAAATGCTGTTTAATTGATTGTATTAAAAATGCTTAAAAAGGGAATGTATGCCATTTCTTAGTTGTTATAATAACCAAAAAATTAATTAAATTTTTTGTCAATGGCAACCGATTTTGATTAAAAGTTGTATAGACTTCCTGCAATTATTATCTTGAAATTTATATTTATATAAACTGTCTGATAAATAGTTAGTATACATTATAAGTTTTAGAAATCATAATATGTAAGTGAAAATAAATGATCGGAAAGAAAATAATTAGTTCCACAATCAATGCATACAGAGACGCGGGTACAGCTAGTGTTGTATAAATCGATAATTGGAAAATGAAACCTGACTACGTTAGACCAATAATAGCTGAACATCTCATTTTTATTCGCAATTCATTCATATTATTCCGTCTACTTTGCTAATAAGATTTTCGTTATGTATGAAAATAAATTGAGTATTTTATCAAGGTTTATTATATTCAATTCTAGTCGATACTCGTGACTTTTTCTTTTTTTTTTAAGTTAAACTTCTTTAGGCGCGACTAGGAGGTAACTGGACGACAATGCAACGGATGTCCGTTACGGCAATATGGCGGCACGTTTCTGTACTATCTGGTTTTTAAATATTTTTTATTTTGACAGATAATAGTTTATAAACAGATCGATCAATAATTTTGAACAAAAAATAATAAAAAATATTAAATTGAATAATAATAAAAATCATGCAATATAATTAATTATGTATAAATGAGCGCGCGACCGTGCTGCCATCTGGTTATAATGTATAGTGATCAACGATAATAAATGTATATATTACTAGTGCTACATCATCAATAAATGCCTTTTTAAATTCTCATATGATGTATTTATTTTTAACTTAATCGCCATCTCTTATAACGCCAAAGAAGTTTTACATCAATGGAGTGTGACGGTTACACGGACTCATTTTTATTATCTTAAGTTACAATTAGAATAAATATATCTATTGTCTCTCACATTTATTTCATTTATAAAGATCGCGCTGAGTAAATACTTAGCGAAGTTTAAACTTAGCTAAGGATAAGATAATGGCAAGTACGTTGTATAGATTTCCCGCCAAAAAAAAAACAAATAACGGTAGTATTGAACAGACAGATAGTAAGCATCAAAAGCGTGTTTAATTCGTGACCGTATACGATTCCGGTGCAGTTCGTTTAATCAAGTCCGTAGTTATAATGACGAAGTGTGTGTCATAGCCGACCTTGTGCGAGACGAGACGGTTCCGAGACGAGGCGCCGGGGTTCAGCGGTATCTTAGTCACACGTTATGCCATGTGGCCGGGATTTAAATACAGTTAAAACTATGACCAATTAATTTTATTTCTCTTCTGGATATGTTTATTTATAACTAACGGCCGCCCGCGACTTTGTCTGCGTCCGTTTTCTTACAAGAGGTTACCCCGTACATTTTATTTGTGTATATAACGGCTAGGATATTTTGTCCGAATTACTCGGTGCTTATCTAATTTTCTCAATAATGCCTTTTTAATCTATCTCTACGGAAGTTATTTTGTTTAAGCTTTATTATTACTGTTATCATATGTATTAATACGTGAAGCCTAAACTTTGTATCCTTTTTTAACGGAATTGGGCGAACGGATGAACGTGAAATTTGGCATAGTTAAAGTTAATATGGAGGTGAAGTGCAGATAGCTATTTATTTTATATATAATTCATTAGAAGTACATTAAATTAATTAAAATATGCATTACTCACACTACTGCTTCAATTTTACACAATATATACACACATATAAATAAAAAAGATATTTTGACATCTGTCAATAAAGGACTTTAAAAAAGGTTGTGAAGGAGGTTGCTTTGCTCGACTGTATGTATTATTTTACTCTTACGTTCCAATTACCCTTTTTCATTCTACATTCTACAATGATACTATAACATAATACCCTTTGACATAAGAACCCTAATAAAATTCAAACTTTAAAATATCAATGAACTATGGTCGAATGTCGACCTCTAGGCGCCCACTAGTTTTATTAAAATCCGTTATGTAGTACCATCCATCGATCCTCACCAAGTTTTTCATTCAAAGTAAAATATGTAGTTAGATTCATAGTGTTAGCTATATTTTTTATTATTCTTGTTTTAAACCATCGCGTATTAGATTGTATTGGTTAATATATGTATAATGGTTTCTATAAAATATTGCGACATAATATGCTGATATTAATATTCTATCAGTTAATTTTTTTTTACTCCCATAACTATACTTATACATTACATAATATTGTAATAAAACTTTTATTAAAACTTGGTTAAAGAATACTTCTATAATTTCGATAAAAAATTATTGTAACGGTTTAGTGGTTTTCGAGTTATAAGCATACTTAGAAAGACAGCTTTAAGCGATGAAAACTTGTGTGATACCGTTCGGACAACGTATTAACTGATGTAGGCTCGGATCTTTGCGACTGAGGTGAAGGATAACATCAGTATAAAACCACAGCATGGTGGTAGTGTTTTTACTAAGTTCGCCAGCTTGTAGCGAAAACACAAGCTGAAAATCTTATAACACCATATATATAAAACTCTAATTTTGAATTCTAATAACGTTATTATTATATGGTATAAAACGAAGTCCCCTACCGCGTCTGTCTGTCTGTCTGTTCGCGATAAACTCAAAAAGTACTGAACGGGTTTTCAGTGGATAAAATTATTCATGAGGAACGTTTTTGTATATAATTTTTCAAGGATTATAATCAGGGCGGGTCAATGTCGGCCGGACCCGCTTGTTTACTATAAAAATGTTAATAATATCTATAAATTACATAGTACATGGAATCCTGCACATACCTTTGTTATATAAATCAAACAAGCAATAAGAAAGTTTGTTTTCAAATCACTCCCTAAGGGAAATCTAGGTTAGTCATGAATTCTATAGTTAATATACCAAAGGAATTCAGCATAGATAAATATAATATTTTTAAAACAGTAAATCGAGTTCATTTATAGTTGAAAACTAGACAGACATCCGTTATACACGGTGTCCCAATTTCAAAACCGGGATAAACAATATTAACGTTATTAATATGTGTTTTAAAATGCGCGGGCGAAGGAAAACCGCGCGTTGATTGGTTCGTAAACATACAACGATCAGTCATAGTTCGCGGGAAATGTGCGTGCGCGCGTCAACCAATCATGGACAGGTGTGCGTCAGACGCGACGATTAAATACTAATGGATATGTTCGATTGTTTAATACATTACGTGTTTTGTTGTTTATTGACTGTCTAGGTCCGTTCCCTCGGCGTGGAGCCCTTGACTACGCTGCTCGCGCGATACAGTGACACAAAATCTTACATCACTGCGACAACATTACACATATCACCTCCACACACGTGCAGGCATACACATGCAAGTGGAAGGGTTTTATTTTTTCCCTTATCAAACTGAAATATTTTAGAAAATTATCCGATACAAAATATATATAAGAGTTGTTGAGGTATGTATGCTTGGTACACATATATGTTTCAACAATTCATATATGTATGAATAGTTAGCTTAGGTTAGCTCAGATAGGTCGCGAATTTCATGTATCAGGCAACAGCCAAAGCCGAGGTGTGCCGTGCACCCTTGAGCTAGTTGTCAAAATAAAATAGGCTGAGTGCCTTAAGCGCTCGCCTTGGTAGTCCCGTGAAGCTGTTAAGACCTTGCTAGATCAATAGCATAGTCAGTTCGAAAAAAAAAAAAGTTGTTTATTGACAAATGATATTATAACCAAAAAGCTGTAGTCAAAAGCGCTTCGACAGCGTCTTGTTAAAACTTTGCTAGCTAGCAAACGTGATCTAGCCCCGTCTATCCGCCCGTATCTAACATATAACTATTTCTTTTTCACCACCGATATTGAGTATATGCCATCTTACTTCCACATTTTATTTAAGACAGTGTGGCGTTACAATATTACTTTACGTATGTGTGCGTTATCCTGTCATTTGTTTTGTCAAAATATCATGTTAATTAAGTTATTGATGAGTGTTGTGAGTGATAGAAATGAAAGACGATTGCTATGAAAATATTTCTCCATGATATTATGCATAACATTTTATCGTGAACGCAGTACTTTAGCAGTGACGTGTGTTTATACAAACAGACAAACAGATAGACAAATGTATATTTCTAAATATTATTGAACAATTTTTTTTTCACAAAAATCTAAAAAGTACAGCTAGGTACGTTTCATTTACCTTCTTATTATATGTATAGATATTTATTGAAGAAGATATGGATGTATTATTTAGTTTTGTGCCGATATAAGAGAGTATTAATGTCGTGAAATTAAAAAATAAAATCTGTTATTTTGAGACCTAGGCTTTAAAACATCAGCCGACGGGTTAAATTGTCTGACTATACATGGTCAATGAAACACGTGCAGTAGTAAAGTTCAAAGAGATACGTAGACGGTAGAATGTTGCATATGAGCAGTAGGAGGCAGTAACATTATCGACCGGAACCATATTATTTTAATAAAAACATTCCGCCGTCTCATAACGCACGTGGTAGGCGATAGACTAATGCAAAGATTAGGTATTTCCGTTCCTTACATCGCACTCCCTCGCATCTGGGATATTTACTCTATGACGCATTCTAAATCTCAAGTATTTCTTTGTATGATAGAAAACAACACTTATTCTGGGATTATTTTGGCGTGCAAATTATTTAATTAAACGAAAGCTTGACCCGAAAATCTTGAATTAAAAATCGAGAATGACTATGAAAGTACGCTCACCAAAGTGTTCATTCCATTGCGAATGTACACTATTCTACTATTTAGGTACTATTCATTTTCTTTTAATTTACTACTAGATGGCGCTGTAAAACATCAACCCCTTTACTATTCAACCAATTATCGTGAAAACTTTTTACATAGATATTCTAATATCGAGAATATTTTTGCGTCCTCCATTCTACTATAATCACTATTAGATACTCGTATTGTTGTAGTACATTAACTGACACTGATAACAGCGAATGATAACAATTATAACAAACTGGCTTCTGCCCACGACTTCGTCCGCGTGAAATCGCTACTGTGGGCTAGCACTGACACGCAGCGGAATGTCTCGAAAGGAAAAAAAAGTGCGTGCGTACAAAGTACACATGTCAGAAGTGAAACTTCTTTGGCGAACTAATTTATAAGTCTTGTTTATATTTATACAAACAAGAAAAAAGAAAAAAAGTTTTTTTATTTATTTAATCTGCGTTTACTGCAACTGTCGTCACTTCCGTTGCATACCTGCGTGACGTTACATCTGTAAAAATTTTACCCTCTTGCGCCTAAAAAAGTTTCACTTAAAAAAAAAACGATTTTGAAACTTTCTTCCTTGGTGCTCCGCTCCTATTGGTCTTAGCGTCATGATATATAACCTATAATAGCCTTCCTCGATAAATGAGCTATCTAACACTGAAATATTATTTCAAATCGGACCAGTAGTCCTCCAATTCATCGACATTAGCGCGTTCAAGCAAACAAACTCTTCAACTTTATAATATTCGTATAGATTATTATTAGTATAGATTTTATTGAGAATATTTTTGCGCCAACTATTCGACTAGAATTACCACTAGATGGCGTTGTAGCGCATCAACTTAAGCGCATTATTTGCATACACATTGTGAAGGTTATAGAAATGTGCTTATGACACCTTCATCCATATGTAGTCCGGTGAAGCTGTTAAGACCTTGCTAGGTCGAGAAAAAATTAAAACAAAAAATTAAAAAAAAAAAGATAAAATACTATTTCCAAGGTCAAATCTAGATAAAGGCGAGGTCGCTAGTAGAAGCTTGTCCATAAACTATAACTGTAATAACAACAAATGCTAACAATTATAACAAATAACAAAAATGCATTCACAAAATAAATTCAAATGATATCTAGTTAAATTTCCTAACAGTTTTGTCGAGTAAACAAGATGAATTAATAGCTTAACTTCTATGACAGCTCACACCAATATTTAGCACTTTAATTCTAAGATTAAGACCCGCACGTCATGTAATCATATCAATTTGATTGAAAAGTATTGTGAATCCTGTGAATTATTGGTTTTACTTCTAACAAATATAAACTCTAATAGGTAAGCCTTTATGGTCTCGATTTCCGGAGACGCTAAATTTAAAAATTGACTTTATAATGTCGGATCTCACTTACAGGTGCCTGACGACAGATTCCCATCTTGAGAGTGGTATGGAACCAAACTTACAATCCCTACCTACCCCCATGCTTTGGTTTTATCACGCTGTTTTTTTTTTTTTACCAAAACGTACGTCGATTGAAGTCTAAGTAATCGATTCACGAGCACGTTACAGATAAGTGAACTAAGGTTTTTCTAAAATCGTAACTCAGTTCAAGTAATAAGAACGAGATAATTTAATAAGCGGATTAACCCGGTGCCGCCTTGGTTTCATACTGTCTCGGCTGGCACACGTTCACTCCAATTTGTCACAGTTATATGCCGTTAGCACAGTTCAGAATAAACAGAAGTTAAAGATTTATTCGCATATAGTTATTTAATTAATTTTTGAAGTGACATTTTGGTGATAAAGTTATGGTTTCGCGTCCTGCCCTGTAAGTAAATCGTGGCCGGGCTTACGTCAGACTAGCATAGCGGCTTATGTACCTAATATTGATATTTCGTATTGTGCAGCCCATTATATGTTTGAATAAATAATAAATTGTATAACAATGTATATAATTATTCTTCGGAGTGCCAATAAATATGAAAACCAGATTAATGTTAATAATTCGTACTATAATACATTTGAGAATTCAAAAGAGAATACAGTTATTTTATTGTTCTGAGTTTTCATTTCTGTTCGCAGTCCCTATGACTGCCTCGAGATTTATTTTAAATTCCACATTACGCCGACGTCATAATTTCGGTTCTTTAGAATCACTTTTGATATTATGTTTTAACTAACTTCAAGAAAGAGGAGATTCTGATTCCTTTGTTATTTTTTTTTATATTTCTTACTTCATAACTTCGTCATTTATACATCTATTTGTAATTTTTTTTTTTACTGGAAAGGATATATTGAAGATTTCTAGACGTTCAATTTCCTTAAATTAGTGTAGGAAATGTAATGATTGAGATATAGGTACATTTAATCGAATAAGGTAAATTTAATAATTAAATAAGGTAAATTTAATAATTTAAGGTAATTTAATGTAAGCTAAAGTAGGTACTTACTTTTTCTAGAGTAAATTTCTTTGAAGCTTTCTTTTTTTTATATCAGTTTATCTTGCTAGCTATTTAATTTATACTCAATAGAAGTTAGAGTTTAACAAGTAAGATGTATAAGAGTTTTCTTTTTGTAAAATATATTTAAACTTCGTTATGTAAAAACACAGAATAATATATTGGTTAATGGATGGAATGAAGCATGAAATAACAGGTTGATTTCAAGAATATCCCAAATGCAGTAGCACTGATCAATAAAGTCGAAATCTCTGAAGTTATAGCGTTACGGCAGATTTCAACTAAATATTAGAATTAATAATTTTTTTTCATTACTTATTCTTTGCAAAATACGTATTTCGATCTATTGTTTACCACAATAAAAGTCACCTAGCAACGTGGCTAAATTTGTAACTTAGCAAAACTTACATTACTTCTTAATCTCACCTGTGGCTGAGTTTAGTCGAAAGCTGACGTAAGGGGACGCGGTCAATTGTATTACGCGTGGACGCACTTATTGCGGGCGTGTCACAACTAGTAGACCGTCTTTAATCGGTTTAATAGCTAATTTGCTAAGAAATTAAGTAACTGTACAGAGAATAACTAATCTATTAAGATCTATGCTGTTAAATAAAATCTACCTTTATTTAATTTTGGCGCGGGTGATAAGGAACGAGGCGGAATTAATCGTAGCACGAGAACCAAGCAAAAATGGGATGGGTCGAACTGTGTCTATGTCAATAACGTACCCTTTGTTTATCAAATTTGTTTAAGCTTAATTGGCACACACAGTAATTTATAATTTTAAACATTAGATGTGATTAAAATTCCTTGGTTCTGTTCGTGAATAAAATATTTAGGAGAATGTTATAAAAAGCTTTCCAGAATGTTCTCAAAACCTGCTTTTTAGTCAGTTGGGATTTTAGTTATACTACTCTTGCACATGTTTTCATAGAAGTGACACTATGCGAGTTACGTATTTGACTTTTTTTTTGTACAATTTACTTCTATTTTTAATGTTTTTAATTAAAAAAATATTTCTATGCTACCTTGACGTTGTTAGGCCTTTATAGTAAACAATATATCTGAACAGCCCCAGGTAACAGCCCAAGCCGAGGTGCGCGTGCGCCCTTGTGTATGTTACCTAAAAAACCAAATCGGCTGAGTGCCTTAAGCGCTCGCCTTAGTAGTCCGGTGAAGCTGTGAAGATCCTGCAGGGTCAATAGCGTAGTCAGTTCGAGGAAAAAAAAAATCTGAACAGCCAAAACCGTTCGGACTTCTTTGTTTAATTTTAACAAAGTATAAAATTTCAAATTCTAAACTTCCCGCGTA
>MU159504.1:174597-186680 GCA_015888305.1 Antheraea pernyi | reverse complement strand
ATACTTAATGAATATTTGAACGAAAGTGATTTCTGGAAATAACAATGGAATAACCCATCCCTGTGCTTCTGCTGAAAACGATTGCAAATAAAACGCATTGACATGAAATATGTTTGATAAAAAGATAAATAACATGTTACGTTTCTTGCCGATTCTTCTCGATGACTGTTTTTTTTTTCGAACCGGTTTAAGTTTTGACGTTCATAAGCGTCTACACGGAGCCTAAATTGAATCAAATATTTTTAGTTCAGTTACCTATAATAAGAATATGTGGGAACCTAGATTAGTTCGGAGAGCATAATAATGAAACTAGTCGTATTGGTCTTGTGGTTTGACCGATGGTATATCAATTTGATGTCCGTAGGAACAAATCCCGTAGGTACCAACGATTTTTTCGAAATTCGCGAATATTTACTAATTCAAATTGGTAACACCAGGGCTGTAACTACAGTCGAATTTGAGGTTGGGGAGAATTACATGTAGTCGAATGTCACAAACTATGGTATATTCAGAAAAGCTTAGATACCCTATCGCTACAATTTTTTTGATCTAAAACTAAGAACAAACAAACAATTTCATTATAAAAAAATATTTTTGGTATTTGTAAGGTAGGGCATTGTGATTTTAAGTAATAGGGATTTGCACCAGAATGACCCCCTAGCTACGGCCGCGGGTAACACAGGGACCACCCTCTCACAGAAAACCGATGCGAAGTAACAGTGCTTCCATTGTTGCGTTTCGTTCGGTCATTGAGAGAGCCGAAGGAACACCTCCCTCCATCCCCCAAACACAGGATGGCAACGTCCTTGCGACTCCCCTGGTGGTGTTGGTGTCGATGGCCGGCGGTGATCACTGACCATCAGGTGAGCCGCCTGTTCGATTGCCACCTATAATATTTAAAAAAAACGATATATATCGTTTTCAATCAAACCAGACACGAATAACATTCAATTCAAGGGTGAATTGAAATTAGAGAGCCGCCATCGAAGCGCGCCATGGATTCAATTGGCCTCGGAAAAAACTCCATTATACATGCAGTTACCATACTCATTAGATTAACGTAGTAACCTCGACTGTTGTTTACGATAGCGTCATTAGTAAGTTTACGTCGTTATGAATCATCCTTCCTTACTACTTGGTATTCGGTGATCTAACAATCATGAATAAGATCGATGACGAAGAATAATCACTATTATAATTATTTATTTTAAATGACGTCGTCGACGAAATCAAGAGTTAATAACAAATGATTTACTCGTATAATGTCATATTTTGTCGAGTAAAATAGAAGCTGTATATTGATGTTAAAGTAATCAGTACCACCTAAGTCAATATAGTCAATTTTACAGAAGTGAAAAATAAAAATGTATTGCCAAAAATACAGAAATTATGATATGTATTGTAATATTAAGATATTTAATGCAAACGATTTGCGAGAATTATTGAACGCTTTTCATTATTAATACACCTCATGCTTAATATATTTTTAGAAAGTAAATAACTGCATTAAAACTATATAACCTAAAAAATGTAGTAAGAAAGTAAAATAAATATTGATACTATAATCCTCAACTACAATCAAAGAGATTGTCGCAACAGACAACTATATAATACGAGTATATAGTTAATCTGGCCTGGTTTGACATAGTATATTCGGAAGGGCATTCTAATGTCAAGGAGTGTTCATCTATATAGCCCATATAGATATTCCCTACAAAAAGTAGGTCATCCCTCGATATTCACAGAGCGCTCAACTCAAATAATTTTAGGGAAAAGATGTTTTTTTTTTATAGTAGCAGTTATGTATCTCGGCAAAATGACTGCACTATGTCAGATGGTAAGCACAGTCCAATCCAAAAATAATGGTAACCACAGAGTGACACACTATCTATCGCAGGTCGCCGCTGTCATACCGGCCTGCAAAAAGCTGGATATGCACAGGCTGATCCCGAAAGGCGAAGGCAGAAGCGAATCACTATGACGGGCTTTTTGCCATATACATGGTGGCTGCGACCCAGTCAGGCTGTAAAACCCTACTACCCCGCTTTCACCATTGCCTCGTTCGTTATTCAGCAGGGTGCACCACGTGCAGGTTAGGTTGGCTTGGGTATCTCAAGTCTTATGATGTTATTCGACACGCTTTACACCCCAGTATTTAATCTTATCTTATTATATATTATAAACAAAATGATCTTCTCGTTATTTCGAAAGGGAATAAATACGCGAAGAAAATTTCTAAATAATTAAATATTACAAACTTTTGCAACAAACAATTACTGACATTTACATGTAAGACTACATACGGTGCACTGTACAAAATTATAATATTCGCAACTCTGCTAACAGTTAATTCAATTTAAAAGTTATTTATTACCTAAATCATCGTAGATAACAATATCATGCAACAATAAGAACATTTTCCCATTTCACTTAAAAAAGTGCCTACCTTATTGTGTGCTAACGCCTTACCGTGACAATCGATTGACCCAGTTTGTCCAATCTTTTTGAACATTCATTTATTAGACAAATTGGTAGGTATTAGCAAAACTTTTTATTTTTTCTGGAGTTCTATCTTATAATGTAATTGAAATTGATATCCAGTGCTTCTTGTTAGATTAATATTACTTTACTGTTACTTCATTTTAGTGAGGTAGAATGGAGAAATCCAAGTTCTCAAGTTTGTTAGTGGTGGTGTCGTACGATATACCGGCCGGCCGCAGACCGGTGGCGTTCGATGACATCATCGCTGGCGAATAACCTGCGTGGCTCAGAAGTTAGAAACATTTCGATGCTAATATTGTTATTTCATTGAATATTATGACCTATTTCGGTATTTATATACTTTGCAGGTTGATATATAATCAGAATGCCACCTGAAGTTAATTAATGATATGGCCTTATAATGTTATGTTTAATTTAGAGGAAGAATATGGATTTGCATTTATTTTTCTATTATACTTTTCATATTTTATTTTTTTATAATGGTTTATTGTATCTAATATTATATTATTATTACTGAAAAAAACTCTGAAACCACGAATCCTGAAAAATAAAACCGAAAATACAGTCCTCGGGAATAGTCTAAAGTTGGCTAGTTTTCTGTTACATAAAAATGGCAATATAGCAAGCAAACCATAATCTTCAAGAACTTCTTTTTTTAACCGAAACGGTGGTGCCTTTCAAGCAGACATTATACATAGCCTACCAAAGCTAAAGCCTACAGAAAAAATATAAAGCTAAAAGATCCTATCAGACTTCGTAACTATATAACAATAATCATAAATACAGTGCCACAACAAAATAATTCCAAAGAGGGTTGATGTCAGGCAGACGGCCGATCGTAAAAAATAAGCCAAATCATATACCACAACATGATAAACATGTTGTACCGACCCTACTTATGTGGGCTAAGGGTAAGAAGAAGAAGTTAAATTTAGAGAAAGAACGGCTCCACGTCCAGCTGCCGGAACAAAAATATAAACGCCTGGCGACATATACTCAATTTATGGGTGATGATATTATACCTTGTCAGACAGTTGCTGCAAAATACTATACGAATATACTGTATAACAATAATGTAACAACATCACGATGTTTTCGTTTATCAACTAGTGGCTGATAGATCTGAACCTCCGTCGATCGAAGCAGGTGTGAAAACACGCTACTAACGAGCCGTCATAGCATTCCTTAAAAAACCTTTTCTTAACTAAGATAGATGTAGAGTAAAGCTTAGACTTTTTTAGATTATTATAGGTTTTACCCGCGGCTTCGAACATCTTTATGTAGATTTGACCTAGGCCCGGGGGACAGCACTTCTTCTGTACCAGCCCCGACGATGTATGAGCTAAATTTCATGACAATCAGTTAAATAGCCAAGGGTTAAAGGCGTAACAAACAAACGCACATTTTTTTTATAATATTAGTTTGAAAGACCATTGCTTGTACGCGCGTAAGAATTTACACTCTTTTTGCTTGAATATAAAAATGAATTTAACATTTATATTAGTAAGATATTGTTTATATAATATTTTAAAAGAAAATGTTAATTAATTAGCATTATGCCGTATACAATGGTGCACACACCTTTCGTTTCAAGTTACAAATTCACTCTCTGTAATAGCTCGTAACGCGCGAATGGAAATTTATATAACATATATATAAAATATGTATAACTTAATCAAAATAATGAGTACGAAACAATCACTACAACAATTACATTTTAATAACTAAAACTTAACCTATTTCTTCTGTTGGCTGTAATTAGACTGTGGATAAATCATAATATTCTATTTTTATACAAACACGATTAAAAATAATGTAAACAAAACTTTACTATCTATTTATTATCTTTCCTAAATCTTACTATCATTTACAACCACTTGAGTTACGATTGCCACTGATTGTGAAAGCTATAATAATACGCACTCTTGTATAGATTACAAACGACTTACACCCACTTCAAACACGTATTACTTTAGACCGAATGTTGCCGATATCTGCACCGAGAGAGAGGGCAAACAAAAACGCCACGACTTCGATTCGATCAACCTCGCCGAGCTCGGAGCTTCATTCGACGTGTGTATATTTCGGAATTCGCTCCGTATTTTAGTTCTTGGGTGTGTCACTGCATAATAAAAAAGTAAGTACTTCTTCCAATTACTTTTAATCATTCTTATTAGAATCTTATAGTGTATCAGTGTACTATTTTGTTATTATAATAATTAAATATAATAAAGTAATAATACATTTACCGGTGTCTTGTTTGTTAATGGCGGATGCCGGTTCGAGTTGATAGCGATTTATTTATAACTCGAGAGTTTATATTATTTTTTCTATTCCCCAGCATACAACATGAGTGGACAGCAATACTACCCGTACAAGGTAAGCTTTCTACCTACATTATGTTAAATAGATTAACGATTCTATAGTTTTTCACGAGATGATGTCATCTTCGGGGCAAGGTTGAGTACATACATAATAAATGCTGAACAGTAGAATACACAAGTATAATAATTGATATTCGCTATCATGAAAACCTTTACTAGCGAAAATATACTAGTAAATCACACGTCAATACACTCTATTTCTGTAGTTTTTTTTTTCGTCGTACCTACTTACGTGTAATATCATTTTAGAAAGTTTTTGTTTCTTTTTACTGTGCTATTGAGCGGATTTTATATAAATACATACATACTATTCATAATTTCATATTTTACTTTCATGTAATAAGGAAAAAAAATGACAAAAAATATGTAACGATACAATCATAATTAAATTGTCGGTACGAATTTTTTAGCATAATTGATCTATTTTAATTAAGTACCTACATATATTATTTTATACTTAGTTCTATACATCTTTCGTCAATAAGCGGTGTAAATAGATAAGTCTGTTCGTCTGGTTTTTACAAAACTGATAATGTGTTTAATTTGATTCAAGAGCATTTAGTGAAAACAAACGGGTTTCAAAGGGTTATCGTAGCTTGTAGTGTGTAACATAATAATTCCGGATATTTAAGTAAGCAGTTTTACCTGCTTACTGCAAATATTATTTCCAGTCAATTTCGCAAGAAAGATGACTCACAGAATTTAATGGAACTGGTTAATTAGGTATAACAAGGACAAAAGCCGTTTAAAAATAACTAATAAGGAAATATATTAAATCTAGTTTTTTTAATTCTAAAGTGCACCCCCACCGTGTACCCCGCCGATCCCTTCGATCCGGCTGCGGACGCTGAAACTCTTCGTAAGGCTATGAAGGGTTTCGGCACTGATGAAAAGGCTATAATTGATGTACTATGCCGCAGAGGAATCGTTCAACGTCTTGAAATCGCCGAAACTTTTAAGACCAACTATGGAAAGGTAAGATATAAAGGACTTTAAACGAAAACCGCTAGTACAGGTGGATTATGCCAGACTTTTCGCGTTCTGTTTTAATACATTATTGAACCATTGATGAAAAACCTTTTAGGAATTGTAGATTTATTCGATCGATATATCGAGTAATACTACAAACGGATACGTGTGTGTGTGTTTCTATGCAGATTGTAAATAACATTGTATCACCTAACCGTTTACACTTTAAAATATAGAGACATATTTTATAAAATTAGCCTTTGCTCGCGGCTTTCTTCGTGTAAAGTTGACCTACTTTTAGGGAACAGTTTTTTTTTTGGATGAAAGAATCCTGTGTTCTTTTCTGTACAAATTTATACATGTAAAGAACTGGAGACCATTTATAAAATGAATTATGGTAAATAGCTAGTGAAAATAGAAACAACAAGATCACATAACATAATTATAAAAATATTTTCGTTGATATTAGGTTTAAAAACTTAGTCCACCTTTAAATACTTACATATTGAGTATTTATTCATACATTTATATCTACTTAGACGTAATTATTTTAATAATAAAATTAATTATGATATTTTATTCTCACATAATTAATTAATTCATTGTTATTTTCACAATGATTTGAGCAATAATATAAAAGATAAATTATATTTTTTTAATAATACCACAAGAATAATGATTAGGGTCACTCATCTGAAATATTTGATGGTATATTATCTAAAATGTAGGTATTTGTATTACAACAGTATTTACAACAAAGTCTGTTAACCGTAGAGGTTTTAATACTTTAAAATTTTCTTCAAGTTGGTATGGGTTTTACCTTGGTATTTTAAACCGTACTACTGACCTCGCCGCCTTCAATCAACAGTCTGCTGATTTAGTCATCACCTTTATTACGAACCGTATCAATATAATTTTCCTTTAAACCATTGACATAGGGTTTTTGTATATATAATGCTTTTAACGTATAGTTTTCTGTGATAACATATTTTTATATATACATATTTATAACACCTTTTAATTTTTTACTCTTAAGAATTCTCACTATTAAGAATGTCTTTTACATACATTTTATACTTTTTTTAAATATTAGTTATAGTGCAAAAAATAAAATTGTTGTTTTTATTTTTTAAATTTTAATCTACACAAATATTATAAAGAGGTGAAGTTTCTGAGTTTATGACGTTGTAGGGGGTAATCTCTGAACCTACTAAACCGACTTTGAAAATTGTTTCGACAATAGATAATGATCAAGTGGTTAAGAAGTAAAATTAAACAAAATTTATCGAAATCTATTCGGGAGTTATTGAGTGGTGCGCGCGCAAGTACAACACCTCTGTAATGGTATTTATATATACTCAGGGCTTTTTTGTGAGGGCACGCAGTGCCCTTTAAAAGAGAATTTCGAAAGTTTCAAAAAGTTGCCATAAAAACTGAAAAATATGAGAGAGTTGCAAAAAGAAAGAAAAATCAATCTTGGTAACCTTTACAATTTTTTTTAGATTTTTTTCTCTTTGTCAAATTTATCCAAATACAAAATCTAATCTATCTTTCTTGAACAGTTTCCGTGTCGCACAGTGGTTTATCTCTGTAGTAGAGGTCGTAAAAGAAAAATTTGGTCTGTAATTTTCGAAATTAGCGGCCCCCAAAAAGAAGTTACAAAAAAGACTTGTATAGACTTGAATTAAACTCATTTATTAACTTTCATTACCATCCATAGACATAAGTAGGTAGGTGGATAGTGTGAACTCACAGTTCTTATCTAATCAATTCACATAGTTGTTTGCGTTATTCTGTAAACTTGTACAGTTTTAATAAACACATTTAAACTGTTTTAATTATATCTATAAACGTGAACAGAGTGACGATAATGGAATGTGATTAATTACAATGAGATCAAAGCCTTTTTGATGATTATAAAATTAATAATGGGACCGAATACAAAGTATTTCTAAGCGTTAATCAAATATTTCACAAATGATTTCTACAATATACTAAAACAAACAAAACGCTATTACCTGAACGACGTAATGACAGTTTTTTCGTAGTCTATAGTTAAAAAAATCTATTTACTACCTTTTTCTTTTTTCTTCAATAAACTGTCTTATAATATACATCTTTCGTTACGATGTATGTATTAAATAAATAAAACAATTAAAAATTGCACATTATACACTATAACTTTGAAAGACCTGGGTTATTGAGGAAGAAAATAATTTACTATCTATGGTTAAAACATGCGCCCTATATTTATTTGTCTAAAATGGCTTCCATTGATTCCCGAAAGATTATGGCTAAAAGCAATTCTGACAATTATGAATGACTTTTTGTGATACAACCATTCGGTTTAATTAAATTGAATGGATTTAATATGTGTGAAGTATAATTGTAAAGCCGGCATTAAAACAAATTTATTTATTTTAGAAGAGTTCACTCAGCTATATTTGCTTCTCTATACAATACTAGCTGTTAGCCCCGACATCGTTAGCTTTAATTTAGATTTGCCTTACACCTAGGGAGCAGTCATTTTTTTTTAAATAGAAGGTACCTTTGTACTTTTTTGTACTCTTACAACGTGAGATATAATTACATTATGATCGGTTTAGTACTAAGCCGTGAAAGCGTAACAAACAAATAAACTCGCATTCCTATTTATAATATTAGTTATGATTTAACCTATTTAAAATACACGTCATGGAAAAATCACACCAGTTTGAAAACGTAATCTATATACTAATATTATAAAGCTGGGTTTGTTTGGTTAAATGCGCTAGTCTCAGGACTACTGGTCCGATTTGAAAAATTCTTTCAGAGTTAGACAACTCATTTATCGAGGAAGGATATATCACGCTAAGACGCATAGGTGCGGACACAAGGACGTAGGTGCGGAGCACAAATGAAAAATGTTCCAAAACCGGGGTTATTTTTTCCTTTTGAGAGTAATTATTCCACGCGGTCGAAGTCGCGAGCAGAAGCTAGTTAATTATAAAGGAATAAAGTCGTTTAAAAACAGTCCACGTTTATATTTCCTCGTAATGCGTGCGATACACCTAAATTTCTATGACGCGAACACACAACTCACTGGGTTAATTGTCAAAACGTTTAACAACTAAGTCGTGGCGCCGCATCGCATAGTTCTTATACATATATTTACGCAACATAATGAAATGAGAGTGATTGTACGATTACTAATGAAAAAAAAGAATGTGTAAAGTAAATATACTTGTTACGATATTATATCTGTAAACATGAGTGTTTCTTTTTTAGTTATAGATTTGTTTTTAAATTTTTCCATGTTCGACGGTATATATAAACACAATAAGATATTTTTGTCGCACTCTCCCAATCTCATAGTAATATTGTACATTTTTTCATTAAAATATAATGTGTGAATGGTTCAGTAAGTAGGAAACTATGGTGTATTATTTTATATTAGTATATTCTAAAGTATATATGAGCAAAACTGGCCAACCTGCGGTTTTCAGCTAGCTCGCAAATTTTTTTTCAAAATCACGCGCGCAAAACACTTTTTTTTTCAGTATAAAATACACATAATTGTAAATAGTTCTGATGGATACTAATAACTAAGAAACTAATGTATTTTCAAGTTACATTTACTGTTTACAATTTGAATTGGAATCAATTATAATTATAAGTCTTATTTCTCAAATTCACGACCAACTTCTCATGAATATACTTCGATTAATGCCTTTTTAGTATACACTTAATCTTCTATACATTATATTTATAATGTAAGTACAGTTTCTTTGGGGCTCCATCACCTCAAAACTACTGAACGTTGGACTATGACTATTCAATGCGGAATTTACATAGATGTTTCTAGATTCTTTTTTTCGGTTTACCTTTTTCAATTTTTAATGCACAACGAGGCGTGCAGGAATCAACTATTAAGAGTATAAACTACAATAGAATTTTCCCCATAACTACCTATTATTTAAGGCCTGTTACTTCTACTACTAAAGTTCGTCCATACATTTTCTAAAACAATAATTCATGAAGAGGTACAAAAAGATATAACGTATATAGTATAGTTATACTCGATTCGTAAATTAAAATATCTCCCCACTCTAGGACTTAATTAGCGAGCTTAAGAGTGAGCTGAGCGGCAATCTGGAGAATGTAATCGTCGCCCTAATGACACCCCTGCCTCACTTCTACGCCAAGGAACTTCACGACGCTGTCTCTGGCATGGGAACCGATGAGGAGGCGATCATTGAAATTCTATGCACGCTTTCCAACTATGGCATTCGTACAATCTCCGCTTTCTACGAACAACGTGAGTTATATTTTTATATCTGATCTTGTAATCACCCGCGGACAACACATGAAATTATCAGTCCATTGTCATTTAGATTTTATATATAAGTTCTGTTTATGTGTATTCAATACTTTGAAAACAATTTTTATTCGATATTATAAACAATGACAAACAATTGCAAACATAAGTTTATATGAAAAATAAATCCTACTGAATATTTTAAAAACCTGGGTTTAAAAATCTACTTTTACAGCCTTTCTCAGTTTTTCAAAAATCAAATTTTTTTACTCAAATATAAATTAAATACAATGAAACACCTCAACTACTTTTGAATAAAAAATCGAAGCTTCATTAGTTAATGTATGCCGTTGTAACTATGTATTATTTTATAAATTAACTAGTGGGCCCGGCAGACGTCGTCCCGCCCTGAATATAAAAAAAGTAATTGACAAAGTATATACTAAAACCTTCCTCATAAATCACTTTATCCACTGGTAACCGCATGAAGATCCGTTCAGTAGTTTTTGAGTTTATCGCGAACAGACAGACGCGGTAAGGGACTTTGTTTTATACTATGTAATGATTAATCACTTTCCATTAGTATAATTACTGGCACTACATTATGTAGGTTACACGTTAAGCACGCCACACCCGGCCTTTCAAATATTCATTACTCACGCATGAGCCGCACGTACAATATTTGTTAGTAAATATTGTTATTGATTTTCCTCCGACTTCATTTATTTCCAGCAACAATATTGTAAAAGTTATTTGTTTGAAATGTTATAATTTTTGTTCGTCAGGTGGCTCAGCGCTCGCTAATGTTGTCCCTGATCGGTATAGTGCTGGGTTCGGTGAAGTGCTCGTGGCAGGATGTTCGATTCCCTGGAGTCCTGCAACGTTTGGCGGCCATGTACCTGATAGTCGGTGCCCTGGAATGTGCCTTCATGAGGAGCACGCAGAATATTACTCCAGGTACGTGGACTACTGTTCATTCTTCATATAACGAAATTCTGATGAGTTTCGAGAATAACATTTTTTTTTTTTGCAAAGTATGTTAGAATTCAACTTTCTTCCTCACAGGCGTAATTATTATGAAAGTATATATGTGCAATAATAATTTATTAAATTCAGATATTACATCCATTTTTGTTAGTAAAACTTAGCCTATGTTAAAGGTAATAACAGCATGTTTTAGTACTTGTTCGCGACAGTTTAGAGTGATCCGTGTTGATAAATAATGTGTGTAAAATAATTGATAATAGATCTAATATTGTATTAGGTAGATTTATAGAATGCATAGATTTGATAGTATAGTTTAATAGTTAAGATACACCCATAAGTATATGTTTTAGGCGATAATAAAGAGATATCTCTGATTGTGTTTTATTTACCACATATAATATCGTGTAGAGTAGGAAAAAGGGGAGAGAGTTCCGATCAGGACGCGGTGGCGTACGCACGTGCGCTCCGTGTTTTTTTCGTAACTTACACCGACCCACGTGTTATAAAACTGGATTTTGAGCGCGACTACGTCTACGTAGAACGAGTACGTACGAGTTAACCAATTTTTTTTTCTTCGGTGTTTGTTTAATATCGTTTATTATAATTAACCTCGTGAATCTTTAAAGACTAAGTTTCAGGAATTCGGTATTTTAACTCTGCCCTCTCAATATATTCTTGAGAATTTGATGTACATCCGGAAACAACTTAGATAATCTGGATTTAGTAAAAGACCGACATAATGTAAATACCAGAAACCATAACAAACTGGTCACTCCATGTTTCAGGCTTACTAAGACCAATAACAGTTTTTTAAGTAATAGTGTTAGATTTTATAACAAAGTCCCAGAACACATTACCGATTTGCCGGATAGTAGGTTCAAGTGTTATGTCAAGCGGGTCTTAATACATAAAGCTTATTACAGGGTGGATCAGTATGTGAACGA
>MU159504.1:130263-159726 GCA_015888305.1 Antheraea pernyi | reverse complement strand
ATGAAATTATCAGTCCATTGTCATTTAGATTTTATATATAAGTTCTGTTTATGTGTATTCAATACTTTGAAAACAATTTTTATTCGATATTATAAACAATGACAAACAATTGCAAACATAAGTTTATATGAAAAATAAATCCTACTGAATATTTTAAAAACCTGGGTTTAAAAATCTACTTTTACAGCCTTTCTCAGTTTTTCAAAATCAAATTTTCTTACTCAAATATAAATTAAATACAATGAAACACCTCACCTACTTTTGGATAAAAAATCGAAACTTCATTAGTTAATGTATGCCGTTGTAAAACCTTCCTCATAAATCATTTTATCCACTGGTGAAAACCGCATGAAGATCCGTTCAGTATTTTTTGAGTTTATCGCGAACAGACAGACGCGGTAAGGGACTTTGTTTTATACTATGTAATGATTAATCACTTTCCATTAGTATAATTACTGGCACTACATTATGTAGGTTACACGTTAGACACGCCACACCCGGGCTTTCAAATATTCATTACTCACGCAAGAGCCGCACGTACAATATTTGTTAGTAAATATTGTTATTGATTTTCCTCCGACTTCATTTATTTCCAGCAACAATATTGTAAAAGTTATTAATCATGAATACCATTATATCTCGGCCAACAAATATTTGCATTCAATTGGCATCACACGTCAGCGTTCGTGGCGCGAATAAGGTTTAGGCCAAAGTCGTTTCGCTAAAAAGTGCATCGTAGAAATCATCCATTGTGGAGAAGATAACGTAAAAGTTTTTCAAAAATAAAGAGAAAGGTTGTAAAGATAAATAAATATTTAAAATAAATGCAAAGTGAGCAACATTTCTATTCTTTCTATTTGCCCCAATACAGACAACTTGTAAAGATTTCTTTTTTAATGCTAAATGAGCAACTTTGCTGACAGAACAGTTATTTTTCCATTCAAGTGGCAGCTACAGATTTTAAATACTTACCTTGTTACTACTCCAACATACTAAGTTACTGCTTGAGTTTTGAATGTTTAATGACTGTGAATGATTGTTTAATACAAGTGATTGCTATCACAAAAGCAAGTTAACCTTGTAACTTTTCTTTCCGGCATTTAAACCACGATTACACTACAGACTATATACTAGATATGATTATATATATTTGACATTGTTTCAGTTGTTATAAAAAAATGAACTTTTTTAATTACATGTTAGTTATATTTTGACAGCGAGGAGTCTCCTCTACAGCAATTAAGAGTAAACTCATGACATAACATCACGCAAAATACATAAAAAAGGTTTTGTTTAATACTTTATGGGTTTATAGTTTTTTTTCATATCATAAGAGGCAAACGAACAGGTTGGACAGGATGTTAAGTGATTACCACCGTCCATAGACACTTGCAACACCAGAAGAGTCAGTGCGTTACCACCCTGTGTTTGTGGGAGGGGGAGGTGCGTGATCCGGCGCTCTCACTGACCGAACTAAACGCAACAATGCAAGCACTGTTACTTCACGTCGGTTTTCTGCGAGAAGGTGGTACTACCCCGGGCGAGTCGACCTATTCATGCTGAAACCAGTAATAGGTTCAGCGTGGCTCTATCACCTCTCAAAAGTTTTTGATCACAATGTCACCTGATTTAAAATTACGATGTGATCAGATGGTAAACGCTATACCTAAATATTTTTATTTTTTTCGAACTGACTACGCTATTGACCAAGCGAGGTCTTAACAGCTTCACCGGACTACTAAGGCGAGCGCTTAAGGTACTTAGCCGATTTTACTTTGACAACTAGCTCAAGGGTGCGCGGCACACCTCGGCTTTGGCTGTCGCCTGATACATGCAATTCGCGACCTATCTGAGCTAATCTAAGCTAACTATTCATACATATATGAGTTGTTGAAACTATACCTAAAGTAGTATTGGTTCTCAAGTGCAGTTAACGGAGCATACCTATGGACAAGGCACCTCGGCGACAGATTTTCAACTTTAGGGTGGTAGCTACGCAGGCGGACTTAGAAAGAATCGTACAATCATGCTATGTTTTATCATTACGTTTTACTTTAACGATAACTGCTAAACCTAAAAACAAGTCCAAATACATACCTACTAAGAAGTTAACCGACAGTACACACAGAAGTACACAGAAAACCGACGTGAAGTAACAGTGCTTGCACTGTTGCGTTTCGTTCGGTCAGTGAGAACGCTGGGTGCCTACCTTCCTGCCCCCCTCTCCCCTCCCTCATTCACCTTCCCCACTCCCCCTCCCTCAAACACAGGCCGGTAACGCACTTGCGACTCACCTGGTATTTTTAAAAGCAACCTAATGGTTTCCTAGACATGCGCATGTGGCAAAGGTAGTCCACTGTACGAGTTCCTGACGGTGGGTGTTAAATTTTTTTTTGTTTTCTATAGTATACAACAAGAGCCTGGAGTCAGACCTAAAAGGCGATACGTCCGGGCACTTCAAACGTTTGTGCGTCTCCCTATGTATGGCGAATCGTGATGAGAACCAAGGTGTGGATGAGAGCGCTGCTAGAGCTGACGCCGAATCGCTGGCCGCCGCCGGCGAAGGCCAATGGGGAACGGACGAATCCGTGTTCAATTCCATCCTTATCACCCGCTCTTATCAGCAATTAAGACAAGTAAGATTTTTACCATGCATACTTATATATAAAACTGGATTTTGAGCGCGACTTCGTCTACGTAGAATGAGTATGTACGAGTTAACCAAATTTTTTTTTCTTCGGTATTTGTTCAATATCGTTTAATATAATTAACCTCGTGAATCATTAAAGACTAAGATTCAGGAATTCGGCATTTTAACTCTGCCCTCTCAATATATTCTTGAGAATTTGATGTACGTCCGGAAACTAGCGTAGTCCCAATGAAGAATATTCCAAGGTCAGAGTTTTTTCCTCTCAAGAACTTACGCTGCGCGTTAGTTAGTAACCAATCGACGCGGACGAAGTCGCGGCCAAAGGCTAGTAATGAATATAATAGTTCCTAATAAAATATTAATTTACACAGCTTCCAAGAATCTATAATACTTATAATAAACATATTTACACGTCTAATTCACGACTGAAAACTGCAACAATTTTATATACCTATTCTACATACGTATTTATGTAAATCACACGTATGTATACGGTGTTCAATATAAGCATTAGGAAATTTTGAATGAATCTAGAAACATCTAAAGGCAAGCGGTTAGTCATTGCAACATAACGCAAGGTTACGAGTACGACAGGAAACAAGTGATGTGACCTTGTGCTCAGCCGTTCAACTTTTTGTAATCTAAGCGTTAACATCATTGTGTTTGTTGCGCTTAATTTTCATTTATATTCTTTTTTTTATGTCATAGTTGGCAAACGAACATGTGGGTCACCTGATGTTAAGTGATCACCACCGTCCATGGACACTAACAACACCAGAGGAGTTGCAAGTGCGTGGCCACCCTTTGGGGGGAAGGGTTAGGGGACGGAGTGGGAGAGGAGCGAGGAGGAGAGGGGAGGGGAAGTGGGCCTCCGGCGCTCTCACTGACCGAACGAAACGCAGCAATGCAAGCACTGTTACTTCACGTCAGTTTTTTATGAGAGGGTGGTACTACCCCGGGCGAGCCGACCCATTCATGCTGACACCAGGTAATAAATAGCTTCAGCGTGGCTCTACCACCATTGAAAATTCGACATTCCAATTAGTAGGTGTATTATGAATATATATAACACATATCTAAACTTGATAAACGCTGACGACTCTCTATAGGCTATCCGTTTTATTATTTTGCTCTTGGTCGCGTTGCACTTTCGTACTGTTCAACCAACCTCTTCAAAATTACTATGCAGTTAAATTTGATTATCTGATATCATTTTCAATACCCATTATAACTCCACTATTTATTACAACAAAAACGTGCGAAATCGTGGGCACAACTAGTTTTATATAAATACTTACATTGAAATGCGTCAAAATATCCCAGCATTTCATATATGTAACTATTTCCTATAATATCTTTATATATAAATATCTTCTGTACGTGTGTATGTCACTGAACTTCTAAACGGTTGGACCGATTTTGATGAAATTTGTCCGCGTGTTCCAGTGGATCTGAGAATGGCTTAGATTCACATTTGGACCCGGTGGGTGGCGTTGCGGTTGAATTTTGTTTTTTTTTTAATTATCAAGGCGAGACAACGTCCGCTGCGACCTCTAGTATATATATACAGTCCCTGGCCATATTATTAGACGCATTAACAACACGTTAATTATCAGGTGATACTGTACAGATGTATTGTTTTTTATGAGATAAAATGTATATTTACTATTTTATTAATAACGTAATTATCTGTAAAACTAATAAAACAACATCATTATAGAAAAAAAAACGTATTTATTAACTCTGGAACGAAAATGAAGAAATATAATGAAAAGTTAATATTTTGTTGATCCACCTTTGGCTGCTATGAGAGCTTTAATTCTGCGCGGCATGCTACCAATGCAAGACTGTACTGTGTTCTGCATTAGAGAATGATGATTCTGAATAATATTTTCTAAAAGCTGAGTTTTCTTTGTAATAACCACTTTAGTCAATTCTCCTTTCATGAATAAATTCATTGAAATTTCAATTCAATTTCAATACAAATTCTCCTGAATAAAAGTTCATTAAACATAACACAACTGTTTATAAGTTTCGTCCAAAAATATGTATTTTGTAAAAAATCTACGATTCGTCTAATAATTTTGCCGGGGACTGTATATATATATCATATGTCTATAAATATATAATTATATTTCGCGCGTCCTGGATTCGGCTCAAATGATTTGGATCATATTTTGTATTTCGATAAAGTCTTGCTTTTTAAGTTCATTTATATTTCAGAGGTCTTCCTTGAGAAAACGCGGTTTTAAACAACAACAAAAAAAAAACAAATTATTACCGAACTCGTAATGTGACATAGTGGTATAGCACCACCTCGGAAAATGTTGTGGTACTGGCAATGTTGCTAATGGATGAAAAAAAAATGGATCAACTTCTACCCCTTCCTATTTTCATTTCCACATTACGAAGTGTCACTTATTCCGCGCGGAGGGACTCCACGCACTATTTGGTATTAGCAGGGCAGGACAACGTCCGTCAAGCCCGCTAGTTATAATAGTTTAATGTGTTTACTATTGTCCTGTGTGTAATGTCAAATTATGGTCATGAGCTTCCTGAGCTGTTATTTCGATCTTGATTCGTCGTTTTATTGAACGTGGTGAACACTTTAAAATTTAGGCAAAATCGCTCGTATTCAAACTATGAGAGATAGATAATATAACTGTTGAAGTTATAATTCTTTGGCGCGTTGGGGAAAAATGATGACAGTAAATTTTTAAGATGCGCGCGCACACCGTCACGAAAAGCCGGCACCCTGAAGTCATTACGATGCGCGCGCACACCGTCACGAAAACCGATACCCTGAAGTTAGCTATAGTCAACATTTTGTTTCTTTGTATTTGTTGTTTGTTTTTCTTTGTATTAAAACTTTCAATGTATTAAATACCTTTTTTCTATTTTTAGTGTCGTTTTTTCTACAAACGTAAAATAAGGCGAAAGATAAAATGTTTGAAAAGATTTTTATCTTGTTACGCCAAAGAAGTATAACTTCTAACGCGTGTACATACGTACACACACACACACACTTTTTTTCTTTTTTTTACGTTGGCAATACTCAGAAATCGCTTATGATTTTAGTAAAATGCGTGAAGAGCAAGGTCGGTTTCTTCGCTGAACGACTCTACTACTCCATGAAAGGTTTGGGCACCAACGATAAAACCCTTATCAGAATCGTGGTTAGCCGTTCTGAGATCGATCTCGGAGACATCAAACAAGCATTCCTTGATGCATATGGCAAGACCCTTGAAAGCTGGATTGCTGTAAGTACTATTAAATGTTGGTCTTTCAGTGTTTCACTATTTGTAACTTGAACTAATGGGAACGGGTAAAACATCTTAAATATGGTATGTGGATATAATTGGTTGTGTTGTTTTTATTAATGAATCATTTTGGGAAATTTCACACAGTAAAAATAATCTGTTAGTGATATATGTAGAAATCGGAACAATCGAACTACATATATATCAATAAATATAAATAAAATACACATTTAAATAATATAGATTAAATGCATATTTATAAAAAAAAATTAAGTAACTATTCTGCACATAGCTCATTTTTATTACGTTTAACAAATATGTATTATTACCATCAGCACCAAATACATTTTTTTTATACACACATTCTAGCTATTCATTGCATGATGTAAAAAGTATATGTTGCAATTACTAACGTTCGTTAAATGTATTGTATGCCTATGTATCATACTAACTGTATTAAAAAAAACATTGTTATGATTGATTGTATTGTATTATATATATGTTATATACAAATAATATCAACTGACCCATACTTTTCATGACTGAAACTCTATCGTGGTAGTATGAAACTCTACTTGGCTTGTTCGCACATCATTAAAATTCATTACATTCATTATCTACATATGTTAGTATACAGATCTATTCATGTGATATACTAGAATTAGACCATAGCAAATGTGTCGAATCTGTTTCAACTTTGTGAGGCGTCTATAAGTGTTTTTTTTCAAAATTTTGCTAACAGAAGTGTTATAAAAATCGACTAAAATATCCATAAGTGGCAAATGTTTTATGTATTTATTACATTCAATACAGGAGCTTAGAATCCTTTTTGGTTACAGGACGACACTTCCGGGGATTACAAGAAGGCTTTATTGACTCTAGTCCAATAAATTGTTGGAATTCCGAGTGGTCAATGACAACGTTTGCGATGTCCACCTATCTCGAATACTTTTAGTTTTTCCTCCGTCAATTTATTAGGATTAATAGATCTGTTAGGGTGTGAGCACATTTGAGGTTATATATTAACAAAAAAGGTCGTGTTCTCAATGTGTCGCAACTCTTAAATTATCGCGTCGGATGTAAATTTTCTTATAAAAGAGATCTGTATATTTTGCTAGTTTATACTTGTTTACTCATAATAGTCATAACTTTCAATGCACCGTAGCTAACTGCTTAATGTGTCGTCCGTGCATGAGCGGTAACGGTAGTGCCAACATTCAAGATTACGTTTTACCAAGTAGTTGTTGCCATTTTTTTTCAGGAGGATATAGGAGGTCCAATCGGCGATCTCCTCTCAACACTGTGTTATTAAGTCTACCCTGCTATAATAACATAAAACCCAGTATTACGAGTCATAATTTCAGTAATACTGTCTATTTATCCGCATTTAATTGTAATCGTCTATTATTCCTGCATTTTTCTGAAGACATTAACTTATAAGTTACTTTAAGAATGTTTATTATCATTTCATTTATATTTATAAAGCATCCAATGCACGAGTGTGAGAGCAGTCATTAGAAGTTATGGGCCAGTTATTTAAATGTTTTTTTTTTTTTGTATCGCTAACTTTAAAAGTTCTAGCATATCTTTTTTCGATATTGTTTACAGGAAGACCTAACGGGTGACTTCAGGAATGTGCTAGTCACACTTTGTGCTTAATCCTGCAAAATAAATTTATAATAATTACATATATTTTTCGTATATATTTTTGTTACGCTTAGCATGCGATACAAGTTTAAGAAGTTACAAAGTACAATGTAATGCTTTGCAGGATGATACGAAAGGAGACTACAAACGCGTGTTACTCACCCTAGTATCGTAAGATACGTTTATAAGACAACAAAATTCCCATAAAGATATACTGCCTATAACATTGTATAACTGTTGAGATTTAGAAATTTAAAGCTTGAATATTTTTGTGAAAATGAGATATTTATTGGTGCTCTTAGTTTTGTTTACAATATTTACATTAATTATTAATTAAACACTACACTATGTATGTTCTGTATTGTCTTTTATTCAATGTCCCTTATTCCCTCTTGAGTTATCTGAAAATACAAAGAAAAAATTTAGACCTTTCTAACTGCAATTTAATTCATATGAGTGGTCGACCATGGTCGAAATTCAGCAATAATTCAATATTTTATCAAAGTTCAATATTAAGGAAAAAACCTTTTTTCCAATTTTTTTTGTTAAGTTCGTCAAAATCTACAAAAAAAATTTAAGAAAATAAGAAAAACAGGGTAAATAAAAATTTTTTTTTCTAGAACTATTAAGAAAATGAGGTGAGAAACATAGGGGGGAAGATTTACTTAATTGTTCTGTCTGTCTATACTTATATATAAATTTTTTCTGTACGTGTGTATGTCACTGAACTCCGAAACGGCTGGACCGATTTTAATAAAACTTTGTGTGCGTGTTCCAGTGGATCCGAGAATGGTTTAGATTCAATTGGACCAGGTGGGTGGCGTTGCGGTTGACTTTTAGGATTTTTTTTAATTATTAAGGCAGGACAACGTCCGCCAGGTCCGCTAGTTTATACATAAAAATCATTACGTACAAAAATACGTGAGCGTGAGAGCTATAATCCGCTGAAGAAGAGTGGATATTAAAAAATATGATAGCTCAATGGCCTTCTGGAATCAAATCCTGCAACGAGCCAAAGCTTTTTGTGAAAGAATACATCTTAATAAAACTAGCAAATTCTGTCTGGCAAGTTTACCTCTGAGCAGAAAAAGTCAAACGTCTACGTTTAGGCATGTTATGTTATGACCTAGGGACCAGTCTCACTTAATTTAGTGTATTACCGTCTTGGACCAAACCAAACTCAAACTGCCATTTAGATTTCGATTTTTGTCAAGCGCTGATACTTATGTGTGAAAATTATGAACCATGGCGAACACCCTTTATGGTGGGAAGGCCTTTCAAGCAAACTGCCATTTAGATTTCGATTTTTGTCAAGCTCTGATACTTATATGTGAAAATTATGAAACCATTACGAACACCCTTTATGGTGGGAAGGCCTTTTCTAAGTCCGTCTAGCTAGCTACTACCCTCAAATTGAAAATCTGTCGCAAATCACCTAACTGTTCCGGTAGCTACACTTGAGAATTAGTCTTCATTTAGCGTCCTTACCAATCTAATAAGATCACATCGTCACTTTAAAAATATCACGTGAGGTTATGGTCAGGCATAAAACTGTAACCTATGAAGAATTAAAACAAAAACCTCTTTTTATCATTTAATTCCGGATTTACGAATAATTGTAAAATATAACAGCATATAACTTTTATAAAAATTGTAGAGAAAGCTAAGTTATTAAAGGATGATTAATATATGATAAATAAATACATTGTCCGGAAGCTGTGCTGTACCCCATCGTCATTAAACATAATTGAGATTTTAATCAACAATCAATATCTATGACAGGAAACAATGTTATGAGGGTGGGTGGTTTTATCAAATAAATCAAGCCAGAACATTTACCTTTTTTAGATCTGGTATCGTTATGTACCATTAGAATCCTTCCCTAATTATCGCTGGACGTGTATTTTACCTTTATCAAAATATTTCGTCCCAAATAATGTGTCCAGAAGCTGTGCTGTACCCCATCGTCATTAAACGTAAGGTGAAATTATAATCAACAATAAATATCTATGACATAGGAACTATCCGAATAATCAAACCAGAACATTTACCCTTTTTAGATCTGCTATCGTTATGTACCATTAGACTCCTTCCCTAATTATCGCTGGACGTGTTTTTCACCTTTATCGAAATACTACGTGACAAATATTTTGTAAAGCTGATCAGAAAGACAATTCCAGGAATGCGAGTTGAATGGCTTACGTGTTTACATAGCTTTAGACACTAACCCATCATGTATAAGAATGTATTATGTATTTTCACACAAAGGTACCTTAACAAATTACTGAGTTTTAATATTGATGAATCAACATTAGCCAATACACTAGAATATTGAGGAAAATTTTTGAATTTCAAAGTAGCAGTTATTAGAATAATAGATACCTGTCCTCTTATAACATTTTTATCTTCCGATAATATTATCAACTAGCTTGTGCCCGCTAATTCGTCCGCGTGGAATATATACTTTGGGCTAACGCTAAAAGAACCTCGATTTTGAAACATTCTTCATTGGTACTCCGCTCTTATTGTAGCGTGAACTCCTCGATAAATTAGCTATATATGAGCCAATAGTTCCTGAGATTAGCATGTTGAAGCAAATAAACTCGTCAGCTTTATTATATTAATATATGTAGTGTAGATTAAATTCATTCATATATAATAGATCTGCGAATGCGGAGTGGTAGGGTTTTAAAGCCAGACCGGGTCGCGACCACCGTGCATGTAGCGAAAAAGCCCGTAATAGTGATTCGTTCTACGCGTCGCGTTTCGGGACCAGCTCATGCATATCCAGTAGTGAATGACTTTCGCCGTGGCCCGAGTACCGATGAGATGATTAACACTGGTCACCTTTGGACACGGACGGAGGTTGTTCGCTCACGCAGGCCGGCATAACAGCGGCGACCGGCGAGGGATAACGCATCCCTCGGTAGTAGCCATTGTTTTTGGATTGTACTGTGCTCACCATCAGGCACAGTGCAGTCACTTTGCTGTGATACAATAAAAGAGAAAAAAAAATCTGGTATTATAACTACTTATGTAAGTTATGTTTTCCATTTCATACCACAATAAACGGCCTCACTATTCTTTGTAATTGACCCAACCACATGCTTTTTCTTTTTCGAACAGACTACGCTATTGACCTTGCAAGTTCTTAACAGCTTCTCTGGACTAGTAAGGCGAGCGCTTAAAACACTCAGTTGATTTTATTTGACAACTAGCCCAAGGGTGCACGGCACACCTCGGCTTGGGCTGTTGCCTGATACATGCAATTCGCGACCTATCTGAGCTAAGAGCTAAGCTAACTATTCATACATATATGAGTTGTTGGAATATACATGTGTACCAAACATACACACCTCAACATCTCTTATATATATTTCGTATCGGATAATTTTCTATACTATTCCAGTTTTATAAGGGAAAAAATAAAACCCTTCCACTTTCATGTGTAAGCGTGCATGCGTGCACGTGTGTGGAGGTGATATGTGTAATGTTGTCGCAGTGATGTAAGATTTTGTGTCACTGTATCGCGCGAGAATCGCACTCAAGGGCCCCACGCAGAGGGAACGGACCTAGGCTCGAGCAGCTGCCCAGGGGGGGCCTATTCTGGTGTGCCGGAGCGAAATTGACCCCCAGAACCTAACCACATGCATAAAAACTACCAACTATATTAAACAAAAGATTACGAATGAAAGCTATCAACCTGTAGGCATCCACGTGACACGCAATTACCTATTCCAATTAAAATGCTATAAACTCATTAAAACACTTGTTCTAAGGCTACCAAATTAGCCGGGGAGTAGACGCAGTGCGAGTCTGCAGCTCCTGCTCCCCGGCCAATAAGTGTGAGAAGGCACCATGGGGTTTTAGTCCGTGCAAGTAGGACAAACCCCACCCTTTAACTGCCCGGCTACGATGGGAATCCGTAGGTAAAAGTCTACCAAATTAACATTTTTACAATAAATATTTAACAATAACGTATCATATAACTATTCATATTAACAATACGGAAGTGAGTTTGTAAATTACGCTTTCGTTCCGAAAAAGTGCTATACTTGTGGAATATATATATACAAGCTACATTGGAACGTGCAAAAGCTAGTAATATATAATAACTAGCGGGTCCGGCAAACGTTGTCCCGCCCTGATTATAAAAAAAATCCTTGACAAATTATATACGAAAACCTTCGTTATGAATCACTTTATCCACTGGTGAAAACCACATGAAATCCGTTCCGTAGTTTTTCCGTCTGTTTTAACAGACAGACAGACGCGCTGGGGGACTTTGTTTTATACTATGTAATGATGACCAAGAAAAAAAAACTTACTGAACAGTTATTCCATCAGTTTTAACTACTCTAATATGACAGTGATTTACATTAACCAATTATAAGTTAATATGAAAATTATAAATGTTTTATCTATCGAAGCTAAAAAAAATTAGAAACGGTCTATTATTATATGTAGTGAATTCTTTTAGGCTAACTTTGGAGATAATTTTGGCACACTTCCAAACTACTACGTTCCATAAGTATTACTAGGAAAACCCCTGTTTGTTTGGCGATGTTCCAAAGTATCCATCATTTTATCTGCATAACTATTCAATGAAAACGTTGCGTCATTTTACTACGTAACAGCAGATATGACCTTAATCCCAGTTGCCCATAAAATGAAAGTACTTTATTATGAAACTATATTTGTTTCTGTTTGGTGAAGTAATTAAATGTTATGTACAATTACCGTTTTATAACTTAACTATGTCGAAGTAAACATACTTTAATGAATAGAAAGTTTCAGAATTATTAGTTCAAAAAAATAGATACTTGAGCACACTTTATATTTGGCTAAATAAATATGGTGAAAGTACAGTTCCTTTAAAGTTCAATCACATCAGGACCATTGCTATATGAAAACTAAACACGCACACTCTCGAATAAAAGTAACGCTCAAAACCGTCCCCAAAAACTCACCAAATAAAGTAAGCCGTTATAGTTTTACTAGAAAACTCATATTTTTGTATTTTCAACCTTACGCGAATTATTTACAGTTGTTTTTACAAAGCAGTGTAGAAAAAGTCCAAAGACGTTAGTGACGGGAGACTATTTGAATTGAGTATTGTGCGCCCATTTTATGCGGACGGTTTTGAGTTGTTGATTGTTCAGCTTGGGTTTTTATATCCTACCAATATATAGGACAGTAGACGCCAAAACCGCGGCTCGCAATCCGCGTGTGTCTCTTTTACTACTCAGGTGCGGCTCTTTCACAAAATGTTAAGTGCAGATAGTATTATTAATTGAATTATCTTGTAAGACACGAGTAAACATTTTCCAAACGCAACCCTAAAGATAGGTACATTTTCATAAAGCACTGTTGTTGCTCTGTGCTCTTTTTCTCCTTAATCGCCCCAAAAAAAAACATATTTATTAAAAACACGCCTAAGTGTAAATATCATAATTATTTCCATAAAAATGTATCTAAGCAAAGCTCAAGTTTAACAAAGGCTCTTAGAATAAACTTCAATTTTGTATCTATACTAATATAATAAAGCTGACGATTTTGTTTGCTTGAACGAGCTAATCTCAGGAACTACTGGTCCGATTTGAAAAATTCTTTCAGTGTTAGATTGCTCATTTATCGAGGACGGCTATAGGTTATATATTATCACGCTAAGACCAATAGGAGCAGAGCACCAATTAAGAACGTTTCAAAATCGTTGTTTTTCTTTCGCTGCCTGTTACCGTTAGCCGAATGTAACTATTCAACGCGGACTAAGTCGCGGACAGAAGCTAGCTGTTTATATTTGACTCTTTTGGATGATGAGTCTGCCGACCACTGGTTGGTGGATGGTTCTAGGTTATTTACTTTTTAGGATTCGATTGACCCTTCTCAATTTTTTCATGCTCAACAAAGCGGGCGGAAATTAGCTATAGTCGACGCATTATAAACTGAAGCTTCGGGTCATAAATCATATTTATCTGTGTGTCTCGCTGGCGTTACAGGTCTTATGGAGAGGTGTAGTGATGAATGAATGAATGAATACTTTATTGCACTTTTTGTTTGTAAACTGGCGAGCTTAATGCTATAAAGCAATTTCTTCCAGCTAACCAGCGGTATTGTTGACAATCACATAGTTTTGTAGGTAGTGCATATACAGAGGTCAAATATATACATAAATAAATAATAAAATAAATATTAGTACATACACGATAAAACATATATACAGTGATGTGCGTAAGAATTGTAGAGGTGCATATCGATAACGGGATAGGTACGATCGATATGCTAAATTATGTTTACGTAACGAAATATAGTATGTGTATATGTATAACGCATCGACCCTGCGTGCGCAGGTAGCTAACTATCGATGCGTGCACATTCCTAATGTCAGTGACATGTATTGCCCGACGACTCAGTTTAAAATGTGTCGACTATAATAAGTAATATTTATGATTTAAAGAAACTAAGTTATTGAGACTTCCATACTGGTGTACATGTGTCTACATAGAAGCAGTTTGTTATCTATACTACTATTATAAAGAAGTTATTTTTAGGGAATTTGAATTTTCGCAGGAGGTCATTTCTAGAAAGTATGTTATGACTCTAGAAAAAATCTTTACCTACTTATATAAAACTGTTCAGTTTAATGATTATATGTATTGTTATCAACTTTTATAACGCAATTAACGAGTACGGTGTCACCGCCTGACACTAGTAATCTATACAAACATAACGTTGTTAATGATTTATGGGTTTTTATTCAATCTATTATATACTTTATGTTCCAGTTTTAATCACTTTTAGATGAGTCAATTTATCAAGAAACTATATATTTTTCTATAGCGTTCAATGTTCCACACAATATTTATCGCTTACTAGAATCCGTTTATTGATTGGTAAGCATTTATATATAAAAACCCAAGATGCAGAATTATTTAAAGTTGTTTTTACAAAGCAGTGTACAAAAAGTCCAAAGACGCTTTAATACGCTATACGCTAGTGACGAGAGACTATTTGAAATGAGCTCAGAATTCTAAATTGTGCACTCATTTTATCCGGACGGATTTGAGATGTTGACGTGTATCATGGGGTTTGTAAGAATATAAATTTCCTATATTATTTTAATGTAAAATATATGCACGACCTCCAAATATTAAGAGCTCTCATTTTCGCAGGCGACTTTCTTTACTACCACGAAGATTTTAAAGTACGGATTTAGTAAAAAAAAAATTTTTTTTAGAACAGCCTATTATAGTCCTTGTCCCTTGTTAGTAAACAACTGATTACAAAAAATGAAAAATTAGGTAGCCAAAAGATACCATTATGTGAGATACAGTATTAATGCAGGAGCCACTCGGGGAGTATAAAAAGGGGCATATCACAGCTTCATCTATATATATAACTAGCTGTTACCCGCAGATCCGCACGCGCTTTTTTAAAATGTATTAAAGAAATGTAACATTGTGAGAGGTTGTGTACATTACAGAAATGCTTTTTTAAAAACATTTGTAACTACGACACGCACGCCATCTACTGTAACGTGTACATTAGACTGGGACAAAAAAATCAACGATTTTTTTTTAAAGTGTATCGAAAATATTATTTGGAATGGCAAAAAAACAATGTTGTGAGAATTTGAGCCCTTAATATTTATATTAAGAGATCCATCATCGCAACTTTTGATTTTTTTTCCGGAGCGGGTTTTTGTCTCATAACTCCTAAACCGTCGAGGTAAATGAAATTGACCAAGAGACATTTTTTAAAGAGAATTTAATTGTCTACAAAAAAGACCAATTGAAATTTTTTGTCAGATGAACCGTTTTCTCATTACCACGCCTTGAAAATTGGTATGATTTCAGAATTTGACTTTTAACTTTAGGATTTTGTCATTCACTTAAAAATTAGTTATTTTTGGAAGTCGGTTAAAAACAAAGCCCTCTGGTCTGTGTGTTTATCTGTTCGCGATAAAATCAAAAACTACAAATCGGATTTTCATGCCGTTTTCACCAGTAGACAGAATGATTCATGGGGAAGGTTTAGGTATAATTTGTCAAAGTTTTCTTTTTATTATCGGGGCGGGACAACGTCTTCCAAGCCCGCTAGTTATTTGCCCGTAAAAATCCCGTCAAAGTCCAACCGATTAGTAGATAGTAGGATATTGCGGTCGAAGTCTTGAGTAACAAAATAAAATAGTTATTTCTTATAAGGTGAAATATATGACAGTGAAAGTCCCGTGAAAATCAGTTCAAGCATTACGGATATTCCACTGCGGCCGAAGGCGAATAAAAAACCTAAATTAGTTTTTATGAGGTCTGCTATCTATCAGTGAACACCCCGTGGAAATCGGTCCAACAATTTTGGAAATAGGAATGCGGACGAAGCCGCGGACAAATAAAATAGAATATGTCAACCGCTATAATTTCGACTATCTGCCAGTCAAATTATCCTTAAAATAGGTCCAGGCGTCTTGGAGATTACCCGGAAAGAACAAACAAACAGACAAAATATAATAATATAGACGGAATATAAAAAACATTTTTTTGGTCATTTGTAGCCATATCCAATCATCAAAAAGTTGTTATTTTAATTGTACATACACAAACTTTATTTTTATAATACGTAATAGATTACAAATAAAAAATTGGAAATAAAACTAAAGTAGAATAAACTTTTTGCATAGGAAAACAAAATAAACTTCGAAAATGTTTGCGATAGAAACTTACCACGTTACACCCCTTTATGTATGTAGGTAATGAGTCACGAGGAAATCAGTCTGTTATATGAAAATACTAATAACCTGGAAGCGTCCGACTGTGTTTGGCGAGTCGTTACTTTTAAGCAGTGCAGCGAGTCGATGTCCCACTTTATGTTGAGGATCAGACAATAGCACCCTTTTATTGCACCGGTGTGACCACGCGTCCCCCAATGCCCCCACAATTGTACCACTTGATAGCCCCAATCTTGTACTCATTTCATTTGTTAAGAGTATCTGAAGCAATTGCAACATAATGGCATCTACTACATGTCTCTGTAACCATAATGGCAACATACGAATTGAGTCGGACCTGTTGAAACCGTGATGGATTCTTAACATCGGCACATATCTTCAAAATTAGCATCTTAAAAAGGAAATCATCATCAGTTTGTAATAACCCAACTGCAGGGCCATAAGCCTCTTCCCGAAGTTATGGGTAAACACCACTCCAGCTTACGACGTATTGGCGATTTCATTTCATTTCTCCTACGTATGATGGTACCACAGGAACATTATTCAGGTTTGTTTCCTCACGATATTTTCCATCGCCGCAGACTGAAACTAACTATTAGCTATTTTAGGACAGATTTTTTAGTTAAGTTATTGTCTTTATGGCGGTTCCATTTTGATAATTTATGGCCACTCTTAGGTTATCCACAAGGTCCCGCGCCGGAGCGTTCACGGCCCGATGTATGAACCTACAAACTTAAATTTACGAGTTACTTAAAGTTAAGAGAGATTGTGGTTATATTGTAAAATATAATATTTAATGTTAAAAAGCCATAATAAATATTGTTAGAGACTTTAAACACTTACAGCGATTTGCTTCTCCACAGCGATTTTTTGTAAATCTGCCATTTGTCTAAACAAAAGTCCTGTTCTTTTCTTCACTGAAATGTCACTTTTAAACGGGAAAACTATTGAATCTATAACTATTAGCCTTATCTAAAAAAAAACATGAACACGTTAAACGCCAAGAAAAAAAATGCATCTTCCCGTTCAGGCCGCGTCGGTCAGTGATGGTCGACAACTAGTTTCCGTTCGGGCCGCGTCGGTCAGTGCTGACCGTGTTTTAGATCCATTCAAACAGACCGTGGGGTAGTGCCATCAAACTAAATTCCATAATCATTGACCCATGTGGCCCTCTAGTTACTACAAATTAAGATGGTTTTTTAAAAACGTGAAGGACTTAGAAAAAAACAACGATTACCAAAGATTGAAAATTTGTGTGGCGCGAAAGTAAAAATGCTTTTGTCCAACAGTGGATTTCTCTGAGCTGATAACGATCATGATGATATGATTGGAAATAGAAAGTAATCTCAAAAACTACTACTTTCACAAATTCTTTCACTATTGGAAAACTACGTTATATATAAGCGCTATCACAAATATTATAAACTAGCTGTTACCCGCGGCTCCGCACGCGATTTTTAAAAAATGTATTAAAGAAATGGAAAATTGTGAGTGGGTGTGTACATTACAGAAAAGTTTTTTCAAAAACATTTGTAACTACGACACTCACGCCAACTGTAACATGTAACGTGTACATTAGATATTTGAATACAAATAGTATATCGAGTGGGATGGGATTTATCATCAGCAACATAACTGGAACTTCAACCTACTATATACCAAACTCAGTACTCACTAACACTATGGGGACTTTGTTTTATACTATGTAATGATGACCAAGAAAAAAAAACTTACTGAACAGTTATTCCATCAGTTTTAACTACTCTAATATGACAGTGATTTACATTAACCAATTATAAGTTAATATGAAAATTATAAATGTTTTATCTATCGAAGCTAAAAAAAATTAGAAACGGTCTATTATTATATGTAGTGAATTCTTTTAGGCTAACTTTGGAGATAATTTTGGCACACTTCCAAACTACTACGTTCCATGAGTATTACTAGGAAAACCCCGTTTGTTTGGCGATGTTCCAAAGTATCCATCATTTTATCTGCATAACTATTCAATGAAAACGTTGCGTCATTTTACTACGTAACAGCAGATATGACCTTAATCCCAGTTGCCCATAAAATGAAAGTACTTTATTATGAAACTATATTTGTTTCTGTTTGGTGAAGTAATTAAATGTAATGTACAAATACCGTTTTATAATTTAACTACGTCGAAGTAAACATACTTTAATTACTAGACAGTTTCAGAATTATAAAATAGATACTTGAGCACACGTAGGGGTGTAAGGGGTGTCAAATAACATCTAAGACTTGAGACACCCAAGCCAACCTCACCTGCACGTGGTGCACCCTGCTGAATAACGAACGAGGCAATGGCGAAAGCGGGGTGGTAGGGTTTTACAGCCTGACTGGGTCGCAACCACCATGTATATGGCGAAAAAGCCCGTCATAGTGATTCGCTTTTGCGGGTTGCGTTTCGGGATCAGCCTGTGCATATCCAGCTTTTCGCAGGCCGGCATGACAGCGGCGACCGGCGATGGATAGTATATCACTCGGTGGTCGCCGTTGTTTTTGGATTGTACTGTGCTTACCATCAGGCGCTGTGCAGTCATTTTGCCGTGCTACTATAAAAAAAAAAAAAACTTAACTATTGGTCCTTCTCTAATACATTTAAAAAAATGCAATGGGACTGTATATTTTATCTGTCTGTCTCGCTGGCACTTACAGGTCTTATGGAGAGGTGTAGTGATGTGCGTAAGAATTGTAGAGGTGCATATCGATAATGGGATAGGTACGATCGATATGCTAAATTAGGTTTATGTGACGAAGCGTAAGTAATGTAATGAGTGTTGTAAGAAAAAATCTTATATTTATAGAAAAACAACATCCCTTACTCGTAAAGACCAATTAGGAGTCAGAACGCTAATGAAGGTCACGATAACGCATCGACCCCGCGTGCGCATGTAGCTAACTATCGATAACGGGTTGCATTGCGTGCACATTCCTACTGTCAGTGACATTTATTGCCCGAAGACTCAGTATAAAATGTGTCGACTATAGTAAGTAATTAATAGTAATGAGAGTAAGTAATGTTTATTGAAATAAGTTATTGAGTCTTCCATACAGGTGTAGAGAGAAGCAGTTTGTTATCTATACTACTATTATAAAGAAGTTATATTAAGGAAGTTTGAATTTTTGCAGGAGGTCATTTCTAGAAAGTTTGTTATGACTCTAGAAAAATTCTTTACCTACTTTAAATGAAACTGTTCAGTTTAATGATTATATTTATTGTTATCAACTTTTTTATAACGCAATTAACGAGTACGGTGTCACCGCCGGGCACTAGTAATCTATACAAACATAACGTTATTAATGATTTACGGGTTTTTATTCAATCTATTATATACTTTATGTTCCAGTTTAAATCACTTTTTGATGAGTTAATTTATCAAGAAACTATATATTTTTCTATAGCGTTCAATGTTCCACACAATATTTATCGCTTACCAGAATCCGTTTATTGATTGGTAAGCATTTATATATAAAAACCCAAGATGCAGAATTATTTAAAGTTGTTTTTACAAAGCAGTGTACAAAAAGTCCAAAGACGCTAGTGACGAGAGACTATTTGAAATGAGCTCAGAATTCTAAATTGTGCACTCATTTTATGCGGACGGGTTTCTTTACTACCCGGAAGAATTTAAAGTGCCGATTTTGTAAAAAAACATTTTTTTTGTAACAGCTTACAATATTACTTGCCCCTTGTTAGTAAACAACTGGGTACAAAAAAATGAAAAAGAAGGTAGCCAAAAGAGACCCTATTATGTGAGATACAGTATTAATGCAGGAGCCACTCGGCGAGTATAAAAATGGGCATATCACAGCTTTATCTATCTATACTTCTATACTAATATTATAAAGAGGTAGAGTTTGTGAATTTGTGAGTTTGTGACGTTGTAAGGGGTAATCTCAGGAACTACTGGTCCGATTTGGAAAATTCTTTCAGTGTTATATAGCTCATTTATCAGGGAAGGTTATAGGCATAGGTTATATCATCACGCTAAGACCCATAGGAGCGGAGCAGCAATGAAGAATGTTGCAAAATCAAGGTAGTTTTTTTCCTTTTCAGAGCTTCCGCTGCGTCTTAGCGCAAAATAACCATTCCACGCTTACGTATTACCGCCCAACGAAGTGGGCACGGGTCGGCTAGTATCTATAATAAGAATACAAACCTAACGTGTCTGAACTTTTTAGAATTTTGTAAAATATTTGTTGCAGGTATCTTGGAATAAGTAATAAAATACATTTCAATAATTTCTAGAAATGTCTATCTGTTTGTTTGAACACACTGCTAGAGTACTGTGTTCATAGTAAAACCTTTTATGAAAATCATATAAAGCATATCGTCGAGTAACATTTAATCTTTTGTTTCATTAAAATCAGTTCGATCTATCAAAAATTTAAATTTAATGACAACGCAACTTAAATACGAGAGAAACGTAGATAGTAATCATATATATTAATACGTGAAGCCTAAATCTTTGTATCCCTTTTTAACGGAACTGCGCGAACGGATGATCGTGAAATTTGGCATAGATAAAGTTTATATGGAGAGAAAGCTATTTATTTTATATAAAATGCATTAGAAGTACATTAAATTAATTAAAATATGCATTACTCACACTATTGCTTCAATTTTATGCAACATATACACACATGTAAATAAAAAAGACATTTTGACATCTGTCAATAAAGGACTTCAAAAAAGGTTGTGAAGGAGGTTGCTATGCTCGACTGTATGTATTATTTTACTCTTACGTTCCAATTACCCTTTTTCATTCTACATTCTACAATGATATTATAACCCTTTGACAAAATAACCCTAATAAAATTCAAACTTTAAAAAATCAATGAACTATGGTCGAATGTCGACCTCTGGGCGCCCACTAGTTACGCTCTATACTACTTAATCCAATATCGGCCATTTTTTGTATACCTTATGAATGAAAATGTTAACGTTAGACGGGCATGACTTGCGTATGTGTGATTGCCACCGTCCATAGACACTTGCATCACCAGGGGAGTCGCAAGTGCATTGCCAGTCTGTGTTGGGGGAGGGAGGAACGGAAGGAGGAAAGGGATGGGTAGGAGGAGAGGAGGTGGGCCTACGGCGCTCTAACTGATCGAACGAAACGCAACAATGCAAGCACTGTCACTTCACGTCGTTTTTCTGTGAGAGGGTGGTACTACCCCGAGTGAGCCGACCCATTCATGCTGAAACCAGTAATAGCTTCAACGTGGTTCTACCACCTACCTAATTTGTCTTTATATTCAAGTTTTTTTTTTTATAGTAGCACGGCAAAATGACTGCACTGTGCCTGATCCCACAGTACCCTGTGCACAGTACAATCCAAAAACAATGGCGACCACCGAGTGACACATTATCCATCGCCGGTCGCCGCTGTCATGCCGGCCTGCGAAAAGCTGGATATGCACAGGCTGATTCCGAAACGCGACCCGCAGAAGCGAATCACTATGACGGGCTTTTTCGCCATATACATGGTGGTTGTGACCTAGTCAGGCTGTGAAACTCTACCACCCCACTTTCGCCATTGCCTCGTTCGTTATTCAGCAGGGTGCACCACGTGCAGGTGAGGTTGTCTTGGGTGTCTCAAGTCTTATATGTTATTCGACACCCCTTACACCCCTTTATGTATGTGTTATATGAAAATCATACTAATAACCTGGAAACGTCCGACTGTGTTTGGCGAGTCGTTACTTTTAAGCAGTGCAGCGAGTCGATGTCCCACTTTATGTTGAGGATCAGACAATAGCATCCTTTTATTGCACCGATGTGACCACGCGTCCCCCAATGCCCCCACAATGGTACCACTTGATAGCCCCAATCTTGTACTCATTTCATTTGTTAAGAGAATCTGAAGCAATTGCAACATAATGGACTCTACTACATGGCTCTGTATCCATAATGGCAACATACGAATTGAGCCGGACCTGTTGAAACCGTGATGGATTCTTAACATCGGCTAAAAATCGGCAAATATCTTCAAAATTAGCATCATAAAAAGGAAATCATCATCAGCCTGTAATAATCAAACTGTAGGGCCATAAGCCTCTTCTCGAAGTTATGGGTAAACACCACGCTAGCTCACGACGTATTGGCGATATCAAATCCCGAGAAATCCAGTTTTTTATTCTCTTACGTATGATGGTACCACAGGAACATTATTCAGGTTTGTTTCCTCACGATCATTTCCTTCAGCGCAACTTACCAACTTAGACTACACTGTCACTTTTCATTTATTTATTTTTATTCTGTAGACTCTTGGTCCGCACCTTTTTACACGCTTTTTCTTAGTTTTTACTTTGGTTTAATATGTTATATACGTCCAAAATCGTATCTGTGAGCAACTATTGGATTTTTTATTAATTATTATTTTACTTAACTATTAGCTATTTTAGGACAATTTTTTTAATTAGGGTATTGTCTTTATGGCGGTTCCATTTTGATCCTTTGTGGCCAGTCTTAGGTTATCCACAAGGTCCCGCGCCGGAGCGTTCACGGCCCGATGTATGTAACTTAAATTTACGAGTTACTTAAAGTTAAGAGAGATTGTGGTTATATTGTAAAATATAATATTTAATGTTAAAAAGCCATAATAAATATTGTTAGAGACTTTAAACACTTACAGCGATTTGCTTCTCCACAGCGATTTTTTGTAAATCTGCCATTTGTCTAAACAAAAGTCCTGTTCTTTTCTTCACTGAAATGTCACTTTTAAACGGGAAAACTATTGAATCTATAACTATTAGCCTTATCTAAAAAAAAAACATGAACACGTTAAACGTGGGGTAGTGCCATCAAACTAAATCCCATAATCATTGACCCGCGTGGCCCTCTACTTACTACAAATTAAGAAGGTTTTTGAAAAACTTGAAGGACTTAGAAAATATCAACAATTACCAAAGATTGAATGAAAATTTGTGTGGCGCGAAAGTGGAAAGGCTTTTGTCCAACAGTGGATTTCTCTGAGCTGATAATGATGATATGATTGGAAATAGAAAGTAATCTCAAAAACTACTACTTTCACAAATTCTTTCACTACTGGAAAACTACGTTATCTATAAGTGCTATCACAAATATTATAAATTACTAGCTTCTGCTCGCGACTTCTTCTGCGTGGATTGGTTCCTTTGGACTGATGCTAATACGCAGCGGCAGTCGCAAAAGAAAAAAAATACGATTTTGTAACATTCTTAATTGGTGCTACGCTCCCACTGGTCTTAGCGTGATGATATAGGGGATATAACGGGTGTCAAATAACATCTAAAACATGAGACATCCAAGCCAACCTCACCCTGATGCACCCTGCTGAATAACGAACGAGGCAATGGCGAAAGCGGGGTGATGGTGATTCGCTTTTGCGGGTCACGTTTCGGGATCAGCCTGCATATCCAGCTTTACGCAGGCCGGCATGACAGCGGCGACCGGCGATGGATAGTGTGTCACTCGGTGGTCGCTATTGTTTTTGGATTGTACTATGCTTACCATCAGGTACAGTGCAGTCATTTTGCCGTACTACTATAAAAAAGAAGATATATAGCCAATAGCTTTCCTCGATAAATGAGATATCTCTGAAGGATTTATTCAAAATTGGACCAGTATAGTTCCTGAGAATGGCGCGGTCAACCAAATTAGTTCCTCTTCTCTCGTACTTAAGTCGAGCCGTCATTCAAATTACAATAAATTATGATAGATTGAAACGATTTTAATGAAACAAAGACTAAGGTACTCGCGAAGATATGCTTTATGATCTATAATTTGAGATTTTATTGTGGTAGGTCCTGGCAAACGTTCTTTACAAGTTAAACAAGTTATCAGTAATTTTTGAAAGCTTCACCAAACCCATGTAGTGGATCAAGCAGAAAGAATATTTCCGACCCTGACCCGACACATAGACCTGCGTGGCCCCCGTCAACGGCAAGTCAGTTTTTCGTCTTGAGGATCCGCGGCGGTCAGTGCTGCCCGACCTTTAATATCTTCATAAATAATTACTAAAGTTGACTTTTAGTAATAAAAAACACTAATTTCAACATTAGATATAAGTATCTAATTATAAAAAACATTTGGTCTAAACTTGGACAGATCTATGATTTTTGCTTGGCCTAAAGGGAAAGTTCGCTGTCGGTCAGCACTGACCGACGACATTGGCATTTAACGTGTTAATTATGAAAATAATTAAATCTAGTGGATTTCGTCCAACAACAGAAAACATTAAAAAAAAGTGTGTGTGTACTTATGTACACGCGTTAGAAGTTATACTTCTTTGGCGTAACAAGATAAAAATCTTTTCAAAATTTTTATTTTTCCGCCTTATTCTACGTTTGTAGAAAACACGACACTAACAATAGAAAAAAAGTATTTAATACATTGAAAGTTTTAATACAAAGAAATACAAACAATGAATACAACGAAACAAAATGTTGACTATAGCTAACTTCAGTTTACTCTCATTAAAACTTTACTCTCATCATTTTTCCCTAACGCGCCAAAAGAAGTATAACTTCATAAAAACTTGTTGACAACCAATTGGAATAATTTTGGACTTTCCTTAGTAGAGACTAAGGGTCATTAAACTTAGACAAACTTACATTAGGGTTTTCAGTAATGTAGTTTGGTAAAGTGTGCATAGTAGCACAAAACTTCTCTAGCCCAAATGCATTTACATAATGCAGTTTTTTCAAAGCTTCATTTTCATCTATATGAAAGGATGGACCCAAAAGTGTTTGAAATTTTGTTAAACTGGCATTAAGGATTTCTGAAATAAATAAACGATACTATAGAGTCCCTGATAATCTTACGCTTATAACTACTATATTTGCCCACATTCTATACTTCATATCTATTGTTAGAGTTCATTGACAATGAAAGTGTACCTATAATCTACAACTAAATTGCGTCCATGACATCATTATGTGCCAATGATTTTGTTATTTCATAAAAACTATGATTTGATTGATTGATAATAGAACTTCTACAACTAACTTGCGTCCATGACATCATTTATGTGCCAATGATTTTGTTATTTCATAAAAACTATGATTTGATTGATTGATAATAGAACTTCTACAAGTAACTTGCGTCCATGACATCATTTATGTGCCAATGATTTTGTTATTTCATAAAAACTATGATTTGATTGATTGATAATAGAACTTCTACAACTAACTTGCGTCCATGACATCATTTATGTGCCAATGATTTTGTTATTTCATAAAAACTGATTTGATTGATTGATAATAGAACTTCTACAAGTAACTTGCGTCCATGACATCATTTATGTGCCAATGATTTTGTTATTTTATAAAAACTATGATTTGATTGATTGATAATAGAACTTCTACAACTAACTTGCGTCCATGACATCATTTATGTGCCAATGATTTTGTTATTTCATAAAAACTATGATTTGATTGATTGATAATAGAACTTCTACAAGTAACTTGCGTCCATGACATCATTTATGTGCCAATGATTTTGTTATTTCATAAAAACTATGATTTGATTGATTGATAATAGAACTTCTACAACTAACTTGCGTCCATGACATCATTTATGTGCCAATGATTTTGTTATTTCATAAAAACTATGATTTGATTGATTGATAATAGAACTTCTACAAGTAACTTGCGTCCATGACATCATTTATGTGCCAATGATTTTGTTATTTTATAAAAACTATGATTTGATTGATTGATAATAGAACTTTTACAACTAACTTGCGTCCATGACATCATATATGTGCCAATAATTTTGTTATTTTATAAAAAAAACTATGATTTGATTGATTGATAATAGAACTTCTACAACTAACTTGCGTCCATGACATCATTTATGTGCCAATGATTTTGTTATTTCATAAAAACTATGATTTAATGAACTGTTCTTATTTTTTTATTGTAATCACATGATTATTACTCAATCCCTATGACAATATTACTGATTTTATGTCACCTTTGATAAATTGTACTGCTTAGTTTCTATGGAAAAGCATAATGATAATAGAACTGAAATATTTTGATGCTGCTGTTATTGAGTATGAACTTGCTAAAATGTATTACTGACCTCTAAATCTAGATAATGTGAAATCTGTGTTTGTATCAATATACAGAGCCTCAGCTTCTAAACCTCCCAGTATTTTAGGTATCTGAACAGATGTGCATAATTGTAAACTGAAAACAGAAATTATAAATTATATTGTATATGAATGTACATAAATAAAATGATAGATATTTGCCATTGTGTACACATCACATAAAAACTATATGCAATCAATTTGTTTTAAGTTTTACTTAGTAATCAAAACCATTTGTCCTCAACTAAAATTATTTATCATAATAGCTTCATTTCAAATGAAGTTCATATTATGATGTTAAGAAAATGGCTTTTATAGATACTATACATTCAGCTATGTGCATGTTCTTGCCTATAGAAGTATTGTAAGCACTTTGGTGTTTATATTTTTTTCCTCTGTACATAATATATCTTGTGAAGATAATAATCATCACAGGCAAAATCGCGGATATTAACTAATTTTTTTTTTAAACCAAACTGTGTACCAAATCTGAGTTCATAACATAAAGGAAGAGGGTAATTGTGTGTTAAATACACCCCTCTTACCGAACTTTATCAACCGTTATCGTGGCCAACTTGCATTATCTTTTTTCTCAGTCTAACCTAACCTAACCGAACAGAGACGAAATTGTTATATTTTAACTTAAAAATCATCAAGTTGGTAATACAAAATTACCAATGATTGTTCGGAGGTGACACATAACTTCAAAACTTTGACCATAAATGCAAAACATTGCTTGCTCTCTCATTCCAGTTTGGTTAGGTTAAGTTAGACAACGAAAAAAGACAATGCGAGCCGACTGCGGCAGCGGTCGACGAACGTGGTGCATTTAATACACAAGTACCAGGAAGAGTACATACTGACCACGCTCTAGGAGGTACATTAGAAGAAAACACGCAGAAGTAAAAATTTATTTCTTGCATTTGATTTTATCATTGAATATAATAAGGCGGGCAATTAAAACTGCGATTAAATAGAGCCGTCTACAAAATTAAAAAATACTGTAATAAACTAGACAAAAAACACTAGCGTGCTGTATACTAAGCTACCACTTACCATAGCTGTGTTTTACCAGAACCAGGTAATCCAATCAACTCGGTTATAGAATTTAATTGCAAACCGTCATTACCCAATACATGATCAAGACTTTGGCTGAATGTAGGTATCGAAGGTAAATTTGTTTCCCGCTAAAATTATAGAATATTAAAACCGATTTTTTTCTCGCATGTAGGCATAAAACATATTCATTTACCTGCCATAGGTCTGTTGCTTTTATAATTTTACTTTCAAAAGTATCCATAACCCATATCAATCGAACAAAATCTATGCAAACAACTCTTCAAAAGTTTCAAATACTTTGTATTTTGATTTTTGAATTGTTTGTTTTTATTTTACGGTTACTGGATACAAGTTCTTCAAGCCGACCTTATGACTAATAAATTTCTTAAAACTTTTGTATTTTGGCGATGTTGCTAGCAAAAATTACGCAAATGTACATATGTAATAAATATTTATTCGGTTTTTACTTAGTTATTGGACAATTAACTAGTAAAATACATAATTTATTTACTAATAAATATTAACGATGTCCACATCCTTGCAGTTGACAATTACAATTGATAAAAAATCCAGAAGGTAAAATTCAAAATTGTGTTGTATCTTTTAAAAAGCTTTGAACAGTTTGAAATGTTTATTGTATTTATTTAAAATTACCTTGATTATCAAAAAGTAAATATTTTAATAATAAAGCGATTATAAATGTTTTTTCAGGCTTGTTTTCCCAAACCAAGAGATGAATCGTTTCACAGTTTATGAAAAGCTTAGTTGATTTACTTGTACACACAGGCCCTGTTAGTATTTTTGGCCACTCTGAATATAGCTGTAAATTCGGGTTTGCCTGTAATATCTTCGAAAGTTATATATCAAACTAAAGCTAAAATATTATTGATATAAAACATCTATAGGCGACGGTAAATCTCATTGTTAGCGTGGCAATACAGGCCGTGACGTGTGTGTGAGACGTGGCGACGTGATGCCATGCGCAAGCGCCTGTGCGCAATCTCTCTTGACGCACTGAGCTCGCATACCTATGGTGTATACAGTGTTGTTTACTACGTTACACATGTGTTTCACATCTGCCAAGCGTCCCGTGACGGCTCAAGTTTTTATACTTAAGTCGTCTCTATATGCATATAATATAATACATATATTTATTACACATTATACCTAAATTTGTGTTCTATACAGCTATTCAGAACGAGCAAAAAACTTGGCGCGGGCAGCAGCAGTTAGCAGTAGATTACAAAAAATATTTGTAATTTATACCTGATTTTGTATAACTTTAGGACCAGCGATATAATATTCGAATTGTTGGCAACTCTGAATTAAGTATCAAATAAAGAATAAGGTTTTGAACACACATAAAAAGCGCGCGCTTCGTTTGACTTCCCGCCAAAAAGTCTCGCAATATTTGATACTTAATTCAGAGTTGCCAACAATTTCAAACGAAGCGCGCGCTTTTTATGTGTGTTCAAAACCTTATTCTTTCTTTTCGTTGTTTAACTATATAAATTTGCCGTTATCGGTTAAAACTTTAATGTAGTGGTCTCCAAACATGGGGACTCAAAGTGATGGTGAAGATGACGAGTCCTCACGGCATTCTGATCGAAAAAGAGTTCGTACTGAAGTGGCAGGATTGAAAAATGAAGATAAGTACAAAGTATATTTTAAAACGAACTATACAAGATTGTTCCTGGAAAATAATAGCTCCAATGAGTATACAGTATACCTTGAATCCAAGGAAAAAGAAAAATTGGGTAACAAGAACCCTCTAAAAATTACACAATTATTTACTGACAATGTTAAAGGCTTTACTAGTATTTATAGAGTTAATGCCTATAAAATAGGAGTAACTTTCAAGAAAGCATCTGCAGCGAATAACTTTTTAAAATTGGACAACTTCCTGAACAAAAATAAGTTCAGATCTTTCATCCCTGCACATCTTGTGGAAAAAGTAGGTGTAATCAGATTTGTTCCTACTGACATATCCAACGAGGATATTTATAAAAACAT